>PVKC010052688.1:0-10235 GCA_004027635.1 Crocidura indochinensis
TCTCTCTCTCTCTCTCTCTCTCTCTCTCTCTCTCTCTCTTTTTTGGTTTTTGGGTCACACTTGACAGCACTCATAAGCCTGTGAATGAATGAGGGAATTGGAAAGCCTGTCTATTGTACAGGTGGGGGAGGGAGACTCGGGACATTGGTGGTGGGAATGTTGCACTGGTGAAGGGGGTGTTCTTTACATGACCGAAACCTAATCACAATCATATATGTAATCAAAATGTTTAAATAAAAAGAGAAATAAAAGATTATGGACATGGCCAGAATCTGACCCCCTTGACACCAGTTCTGCAGCCCCAAACATCTTAAATCAGGGGTCCTCAAACTTTTTAAATAGGGACCCAGTTCACTGTCCCTCAGACCATTGGAGGGCCAGACTATAGTAAAAACAAAAATTACGAACAAATTCCTATGCACACCGCATACATCTTATTTTGATGTGAAGAAACAAAACGGGAACAAATACAATATGTGGCCCATGGGCCGTAGTTTGAGGACCACTGTTTAAATTAATCCACCTTTAGAGCCACCACTGTTCCCTTTTCTTTTGATGAGGGGTTTTCTAATCTATTGAGGATCATTTTCTGTTTCAAAAAGACCCCCACATAGACTGAACCCTCTAAGAATGTGAAATGCATCTGATATAGATGGGCATCATTGAGTGATGAAGAAAATTAGATTTGAACTCTCCAAAGCAAAATTTGTTGATGTGTTCCTTTCTAAATTGTAGAAGAAAACTTCTTTGCATACCACACAAACCATTTACTTCTATTGATTTGAGGACGAAGGGAACCCTCTGGTTCTTGGAGTCAAGTGCCTAAGCACATATTTGGGGTAGTGATAGGTAGTCATAGTTTTATACTAACACATTTTCCCAGGAACATTTCTCTTCTGGGTTTTTCTCATATGAATGTCATTATCTAATAATATCTTTGAAAAATAGTGTTTTCCTTTTTATAACTTTTTAAGTGAAATTCTAAAATGAGCCCAGATGAATGTGGAATACAATTTGTCATTTGAGTCCATGATCTCCTATCTTTTATTTCTTCCTAAATTTCATTCATGGGTTACCACCCCCTTCCTCTTCTTCCTGGAATACGACTTAGTCATGTTACTCTCAAACCAAAAACAGATACATAAAACTAAATCTTGAGTCTTTCTTCCCTTTACAATCATCTCCTTTTTCTTTTTTGTGCCTAGATGCCCTTCCTTCTGCCTTGCAGATTTTTTGATCCTAGTACTCTTTATCTCCCATATGACTTTGCAAAGTTTTTTTTTCCTTCAGAATTTATTCTTCCATGGTTTCTACTTAACAAGTATACATCATTGTTATATGTACTATTTACAATATTGTTCCTTATAGGATTTCATGTATGCAACATTCCAACATCACACCATTCTGCTCCTTCCACTATTTTCACAGGCATCTGGTCCACTATAACCCTGCCTCCCACTCCACCTCTCCTGAATCTTTGGTAAATTAAGTTCTATAAACCAGGATTCAGATTCTACTGACTTTGGCCATTGTTATTATCAAAACAATTGTCTCTTTTGCCCCACAGTGTAGAGTTGTCATTCTGTATGTGCCCCTTCTCCTTTAAAAAATATTTAAATTTTTATTTAAAGATTTAAATTTGTGATTTACAAAGTTATTGATAATTGAGTTCTAGGTATATTTTAAACACCAATCCCATGCCATAGTCAACTCCAATCACCAGTGCTCCCATACTCCATTATCTCCCACCCTATCTTTTACCCCCACCCCTGCCTACCACCTTGAGATTCTGCCCCTCCTTCTAAGTAAGTTAACCAAACACAATACTCTATAGTTCCATCTATGTAGCAACAAATTACATGATTTTTTTGTTGTGTATGTATGCCATAGTTAATTTTTTATTAAGTCATCTGTTCTTTGACATTTGGATAGTTTCTAGATTTTGACTATTGTGAATAGTGTTGCAAAGAACATAGAAGCACAAAATTTTTTCAAAATAGTAGCTTTGGGCCATTGCGATAGAATGCCAAGAAGTGAAATTATTCATATGGCAGCTCAAATCTTAGTTGTTGTATGTGCTTTTGTTTTTGTTTTTTGAGAAGAGTCCATATTATTTTCCAAAGAGATTGGACTAGTCAACATTCCCAAGAGTGAATGAAGGTTCTTTTTCCCCACATCCATACCATGATATCATTGATATTTTTATATTAGCCAATTTCATAGGTGAGAGATGTTTCTTCATTGTTTTGAGTTACTTTTACCTAATGTTAAGTCTTACATTCCACTTTTTCTTCTGATAAAAGAAGGGGTCTGTATGTTTGATTCCCTGTAGTCAACATCTTGCAAAAATAATGTAACAGTGTGACTCTCTTGCATTTCTAAATGGAAATGACTTGGTCATGCTATTGTCACAGAGAATATATATGGACCTGGTCAATTTATGTTTTATCTTGTCAAATGGAACATCTTTTATTTATATCCAAGTCAAAGAGATAGGGCATGGTTAAAGTACATGGGTAACATGCATCAACACTGGTTCAGTCCCAAGTACTACATGGTAACTAGAGCATCACCATCTGCAGACCCAAGACCCCAGACACCTGGCCATCTCCTGCACTGTTGAACAGAATCATCATGCATTCTAGAGCCCTTGTTGGCACAGTTGGTCAGGAATCACAGGAAAGGGCCCTGGGACCTCTGAGCATTGCTTGAGTGTAACCCTAAACCACCATATAAATGTGAGAACAATAGGTACAGAAGGTAAAGCATTTGCCTTGCACATAACTGACCTGAACCTGGCTCCCAGTACTTTGTGTAGTCTCCCGATCACCTCCAGGAGTGATCCTTGAGCACAGAGTCAGGAATAAATCCTGAGCACTGCTGAATGTGGCCTCTAAGCAAATAAACCCCCTTGGGGGAGGGAGGGCAAAGGAGTGGGATGGGATGCATGCTGGGAACAGGGTTGGAGGGAGGACAGCACTGATGATGAGAATTCCCTGGGTTCAATGCCGCTATGTATCTAAAATATTACTGTGAGAGATTTATAATTCACTTTGGTCACAATAAAAACTATTAATAAAAAAAACAAATAAGCCCCCCCAAAAATATAAAAATAAAAGTGAGTTATCTTTGTTGAGTTAAACCATGAGTACTAAAAAAATCTCTGATGACCAGACATAAATATTTATCCTGTAGCACACTACACAGGCTTGGAATTAGAAAAAAATAGTTTTCCCTGAGGATGCCTCATGCAAAGATACACAGGTGAATGAAAAATATAGATCACACTGGTTCTCTACCGAATCCTTTCTTGATCCTGAGCCTGGCTCTACCTGGCATGGGGCCTGGGGAGACCCCAATGATGAAGGCTTTCTCCCTAGCTTGGGCATGCTGGGAGCCTTAGTAGGTCCCCAGCCGCCCCCTCTCCTGCCCCCCGGCCCCCAGGTGGGTCCAAATTTGGGGGTGCTGTGAGCTGCTCACTTTTACTAAGATAGTCTCTAGCAATATCTTACTAGTCTACATGTTCAAAACCGCACGGAGACTATTGCCCCCATGCGCACAGTACATATTAATAATATATCACATCCTTAAGTTATGTTTTGTGTATGTAGAATGTCCATCTGGTATCCTGCCCTTTCGCACACCCCTGTAAAGCTCATTTTCACTTTTTAACTCTATCACCCCCAACCTTCAGTATCCCCCATTTACCCTTTTTAACTTCTGTACTGCACATTCCTAATCACACACCAATGTGTTTCACTGGATTTAACTACCCCCAGCTATTTCAAAAGACATAAAATGTACACGTATGGCTTTGAATATTTTATATCTATTTTCTTTGACAGCTAACTCTTACTAAATATTCTCTTAAATAGTGAAGATTTTCCCCACTTTTTATCTTTTCTTCTCTTTGTGAACTTTTCAATAAGAAATATTCGGTGAAAGAGTCCCTCAGTTTAATTCTTATCTTTAACCATGTCATGGGGAGTTGTATACATGTTCTTGCATCCCCCATATGGGCCTATAAAGCCATGTGGCATTGTTCCTTGTTTGCATAGGCACATTAAAATGGAAAATACCTACACACAAATAAATTCTTATCTAATAGAGATTGGAACACACAAATCTTGTAGTGCAATGGGACCTTACACCCTGAACATTGGCATAATGACCTGGCACAGGTCTCAGAAGAATGGGCATTCTCCATTCACCCCTGAACCAGAGAAGCTATCTATGAAACATCCAAGGTTTTTTATAACAACACCTGGAAGCAATCCTCTACCAGGGAAGACCCTACCGCTGCTCTGACATCGATCTACTGATCTACTCAAAAGAGACTTCCCTTCACACTGAGAAGACTTAAGAACATCAAGACCTGCATACTGGACAGGGCTTTCTGCATTGCCCTTTAATTGTGAGGTAAAATGAGAGGACGCTCTGCACCATCCTAACTGCAATATAGGATATGCAGATTCCAGGATCTTTCATACAGAAACATGATAGCAACAACAGAGACTGTGTGGAAAATAAAAGTGTGTTGGCACTACAAACAACGACTTGGATTGGCAATCTAGTTTGCCTGGAGCCTAGAGTTGGTCTTATGCCAGGAAACTTCAGGGGTAGGGTTCCCTTGTATTTAGGCCAAGGTTTTTCCTTTCCATGTCCCCCATATTTTGGTGGGCCGATGCAAACAAGTATTGCCACTCTAACACCGTTTTTACTGTGCTCCTTTGACTCTTATCCTTAAAAAGAAAAACCCACTTTTGAGGCTAATTTAAACTAATATGCATATGCATGGAAATGTAAAAAAGTACTATGCCTTCAATGTTTAAGGAGTTACATAAGTTGTATGGCTTTAGAATGCTTGATGTGCTGCTAAGAAATATGTATCACAATCTGGGGACTTGAGGGACAAAGTAATTGTACATAGGTTCTGTTTTATTTTTCTTAATATTCTTTGGCTGAAAGTTCAATGTTAAGATATCAGCAAGGGGACTTCTGTGAATTCTGTTGATGGGTGATTGTCCTTCCACTGTAACTTTACCTTGTCCTCTTTCTTTGCATCTTTGTTCTCATAATTAAATAAATTTTTTTCAAATTTTAAAAATCACCAAAAGTGAAATATTGGCAATATAACATATTCTTTTCTACTACAAAAATGGGAGTCTTTCAAAGATGATTGTTTGTCATGCACAGAATGCACAAACAACATAATTTCAAGGTCAGATTTTATTAAAATTAGAGTTTCTTAAGTCAAAAAATATATAGATCACTTTTGGAAATGTTGAAAGCATAAGAGATAAGTACCTGGATTCACAGTCTGACATTCAAGTCTATAGGGACATTCACTAAGAGCTCAATCATTGTATACCTTATCTCTTCTTACAGACAACACTAACTGAATTGACTCTCTAAGATTAAGACACAACTTAACATAGTATATAGGACTCCTTCTTGATTATTAGACAAATATACTTTACAAAGAGCCTCCATTTGATAACTGACAATGTCAAAAATTAACAATAGCTTCTTTTTCTGAATAGAAAATGTGTACAATGAAATATTCCTTCTGTTTTATGTAATAGACATTTTTCACTGTGCTTGATCTACTAATATAAATTGAGAAAAAAATCTTCTGAAAATCTTGTCAACACTCAGAAATCCTGTGGCTGTTTGTTGGGTCTAAATTTCTCCTTATTAAACAATCAGGATACTTTAACAACTATGATTATCTTGGTCAACATCCCTGAGGAGGATGAGGCAAACATGTGCTTGTGGGATTTTGTGCAGATGAGAAAATAAAGCTATAAAAATAGAAGTGGTGAATCAGTACTCCAAGAAGCTTCATGACTTCTTGTTGTGTCAGTGTTCGGTTGTCACTGTTCCATGCTTTCCATCTCACTTTAATAAGGAGAATTGGGCATGACTCCCAGCACTGCCTTGCATTTCTCCAGATAAGACCCACAGTACAATGAGACAGGTGAAAGCACTTGCCTTGCATGTAGTTGAATCACGGATATGAATCAAAATGCATATTGAATTATTTTATTCAAAGTTAAGTATACTAGAAAAAGAATATTCAAGTGTCTAAGCTTTACTGGAACTGAGGATCATTTTCTTTGTACAAGATGTAATCTTGTACAAAATGCTTCCTTTGTTTTGCTAATGTCCCATTTGCAACAACTAGGTCCTATAAATGGAGAATGTGACAAGTTGACAATTTTTTCATAGAAAAAATGAGTCAATTAAATGTGATCTGTTCTAATTAGTTCCCTGTCAAGGTGCCACACTTGTAGCACTAGGCGAAGAAGCATGAAATGGGAGAATCTTCTCTAAAAGAGAAAAGTGGATGGTGGGTTCCCACTGAGGGAGGCCATATTATCAGAATCTTCAACCAGAAACTCAGTTGGATTTCCCTCAAGCAGTAGTACCTCCTAGTGTGCTGAGGCTACCACTTTTTCAGGGATTTCATCAATGTTCCTGTCTCAACTCCACCTCTAGAATAAATAAAGGGGGGGGAGTATAATTTGAAGGGGAGATAGTGTCTTCAGAGAAACTGCTACATCAGGGGATGAGAGCAATGGGTAGGATAGGGTAACTTCTACTGGGGTGATTGAAGCACTAAGAAAGCTGTTCCTCAAAGGTAGCACTTCCATCCCTCTGCTTATCATCCTTAACTGTTATGGCTTTAATGCATATAGCTACCCCCTTTAGCACTATCCTTCTCTATTCCTCTGTCACTTCCACTCAACTGACCTCTTCAGTCACCTCATCCCTGATCCCCAACTCTGGACCTCTTAGGTTTGTGTTCCAATGATTATTATATCATTACTATCATTATTATTATATATTATATAATGTTCCAAGGATCAAGGATTATTATTGATTGATATTTTCTATACTTTGGGTTTGTTTCTCTGTATAACATAGATGACTGGAATCTTCCTGGATCTGTTTTTCTGTCTCTACTTATTTTGCTCAACATAAGGTCCTCCATTTCTGTCCAAGTTGCTGTGAACAGCATGACTCAATTTTTTTCTTGTGGCTTCTTAGTAATTCATTGTATTCCATTCCATAGTATTCCATAATACTCTATAGCACCTATTAAAAAACTAATAAAACTATAATAAAAAGGGATAAGAGAAACATCACAATATAGACACAACACAATATACAATACAATATAAAATATATAATATATTACATACACAAACACATACACAAAACAACGCAATATAGAATATATAATATAAAACTATATATGCTGAAATATAAAACTATATAAGCTGAAATTTTGGGAGCTGGCATTAGACTCATAAATGAATAAACTAGTGTATGCCATACATAGTATTGGTTATTATCAAATGTATTTTTAAATACATACAACTTTATAGCAATAATAAAGCATTTGAAAATAGGCATTTGGAATTTTTTCTTTAAAATGTATAGGTAGTGGCCAGAGCGATAGCACAGCAGTAGGGCATTTGCCTTGCATATGGCTGACCCAAGGTCAACTGCAGTTCTATCCCCTAGCATCCATGTGATCCCCTAAGCCAGGTGCAATTTCTGAGCACAAAACCAGGAGTAACCCCTGAGCATCACCGGGTGTGGCCCAAAAATAGATAATAATAATAATAAAATAAAATGTATATACATCTGTATGACCACTGGTATGCTAAAATATGTCCATCAGTCATTAGGGAAATGGGAAGCTCAAAGTGAGGTACCACCTTACACTTATGAGTATGATTTATATCAAAAGCTCCAATAGCAAGTATTGGAGAGAGTAAAGAGAAAAAGAAATGGTAGAGGGGTGTAGGTAGTATGGCCACAGGAAATTTGAATGAATACAAACAGAACCCCTCAGAATGGATATCAGCCATACATATCAGTAAAGACATTCAAAGAAATTAAGTGACTTGTACTTTTAAAAATGATGCAATTCTCACAGCAATGATAAGGAACATTCCCTGCTCTTCATTTTCACCTTCAGTTTTGCTGGTAAATGGATGCTAGAACTGAAGATTCCAACTGATCTTTCGGCACTTGCTAGCTTAGCCAACAGGAGAAAACCAAACCACTTCTTCCCACCCCACCAAAGAAAGAAAAAAAAAGCTTTTCACCATATGCTTCATCAAGTAACCAATTTTTCCCATGCTCATCATTCATTTGGTTGTATCAAATCTGCTCGTTTTGTTTAAATCAATCTTCCCAGAGAAAGTAAATTTCATGTTCACTGGATTATATTCCTAGCCTTAGCTTAATCTCTCTACATAAGTGCCCTCATTGTCCTCATGAGGTGGGAGAGGAAGGGAATTTTGTCCTATCCATTTATAAGAACAAATAACTTCCATGAAGTTGTCACTTTTGAAAGTTCTACATCTCCAGAATTGCTCTAAGACCATGACAAAGTAGTAGGACTTCAGCAAACTAATTTCAAGGGAACAGAATTAGTTCATATTAGAAGCTAGAAGTTACATTCTTGTAAATGTTCTTATCTTCCTTTAAAAGGGTTCATAAGGGGAGGGGCAGAGAAACAGAGAAACAGGACAGCAGGTAATGAGCTTGACTTGAAAATAGCTGACCTTGGTTCGATCCTGGGAAACCTGTATGGTTCCCAAATCTCTCTGAGAGTCACTCCTGAGTGCAGAGTCAAGTATCCCCTGAGCACATTTCTCACTGTGCACAGTACAGTTTCCAGGCCTACTCAGCAGTGAGGTTGGGCAATGGTACTAAGCTCTGGCCAGTGTAGAGTGAAAGTGATGACTGAGATGCAGACTTGCCCTTGAAAGAAGAGAATGAAGAATAGATCCTTGTTCCTTCCATCTGGAAGTCACAGAAAAAGAGTTGAATGCAACAGAACCGAGATAATTTGCTTTTTGTTTTGTTTTTGTCTGGGGCACTGTCAGCTGTGTTCAATATCTCCTCTTTGCTTGGCATCACTCCCAGCAAGGCACAGGAGACCATGTGGTCCCAGGCAGCAAATCTGGGCCTCCCTCTCATGCAAAACATGTTCTCGAGCCATTGGAGCTATAGCTCCAGCTATTCAATGGAGTTTTTATTTGGAGTAAATATTAATTTAATTCTTATTAAACACTGTGTTGTTTGATTACTATTTCAGACAGCTGGATCTTATTTCTCTAAAGTTTTATTGAAATATAGCAAGTATATACCTGCCAGGCCCACCCAGAGATGCCTAAGCCTAAGCAGTGGGGTGGGAGGGGGAGTGAGAGAGAAAGAGAGAGAGAGGTGAAGGGGAGGAGTAGAAAAAACATCATTGTGTTTATTGCTATGCATCTCCTGAAGTCTGCAGGGAGGGGGAGTATTAAAGAAAGAGATATCACCAGCTAGAGAACCAGGAAGAAAAGAAAACCTGTAGCTCTGGGTTTAAAAGCAAGGAGAGAGAGATAGAGAAAGAGGCAGAGAAAGTTGCATTTTGCTGATGCTATATATCAGGTTCGAGTCTGCAGGGGGGACACGGAGGTCCTGGCCTCCTAATTGCCAGTCTCTATCTTTTTATACTTAGGACAGTTGTCCATTACAGAGGTCATGTCCCAGTCCAGGGGGTGTGTTCCAGCCCAATTGCCATAATAGAGAGGGGGCATTACATTACCCCTTAAAAATACATTGATATTTGCAGCACTGTTTACAATAGCCATAATCTGGAAGCAACCCAGGTGCCTGACAACAAGTGCCTGAGAAGATAAAGAAACTGATATATCTACACAATGGAATACTATGCAGCCATTAGGGAAAACAAAGTCATGAAATTTGCTTATACATGATTGAACATGGAGTGTATTATGCTGAGCTAAATGAGTCATGGGGAGAGGGATAAACAGAATAATCTCACTAACTGGTGGGACCTAAAGAAATTTGAAAAGTGTGGGGATGATACCCAGTGAAAATAGAAATGAGGATTAAGAGGATCGGTATATGCTAGGAAGTTTGCCACAAAGAGCAAAGAGTGTAGGCAAGAGTAGAGAAAGGTCTAATATGAAAGAAACATTCATGGCACCCCTTCATTTGCAGTAGTAGCTTGCCCATAGGTAGACGGAGAAGGTGGGTGAGAGAAAAGAGGGCACCATGGAAGGTGAGAGGGAAACTGTTGACTTTGGTAACGGGAAATATGCACTGGTGAAGGTTGTTATAAATTGTATGACTTTAGGGGCCCGGGAGATAGCATGGAGGTAAGGCGTTTACCTTTCATGCAAATGGTCATCGGTTCGAATCCC
>PVKC010052689.1:0-10229 GCA_004027635.1 Crocidura indochinensis
TTTTTTTTTTTTTTTTTTTTTTTTGTGGTTTTTGGGTCACACCCGGCGGCGCTCAGGGGTTACTCCTGGCTCCATGCTCAGAAATTGCTCCTGGCAGGCACGGGGAACCATATGGGGCACCGGGATTCAAACCGATGACCTTTTGCATGAAAGGCAAATGCCTTACCTCCATGCTATCTCCCGGGTTCCTTTTTTTTTGGCCACACCCGGTGACGCTCAGGGGTTACTCCTGGCTATGCACTCAGAAGTTACTCCTAGCTTGGGGGACCATATGGGAAACCAGGGGATCGAACCACAGTCCATCCTAGGCTAGCGCAGGCAAGCCAGGCACCTTACCTCCAGCCCCACGGCCTGGTCCAGGAGTGGTTTCTTTTTTTTTTTTCTTTTGGTTTTTGGGCCACACCTGGCGGTGCTCAAGGGTCACTCCTGACTGTCTGCTCAGAAATAGCTCTTGGCAGGCATGGGGACCATATGGGACACCAGGATTCGAACCAACCACTTTTGGTCCTGGATCAGCTGCTTGCAAGGCAAACGCCACTGTGCTATCTCTCCGGGCCCTGGGATGTAGTTTTTAAGTCACCTCTACCCGTTGTCTCCAAAGAGGAAAGAAGAGCTGGAGTGTAAGTTCAGTCACTTAAATCATTAAGTAGTCAATGATTTAATGATTCTTGCTTATGTAATGAAACAGATGTCTATGTTCAGCAGCTTATTAATTGTTAAACACATACAGGGATGAAAAGCTGGTATATTCAGAGAGGGACTAGAAGATCTGTGGGCCTTCCTTCATATTTCATCTTTGTGCATATCTCCTAAACAAAACTGGCTGTACCTACATTGTATTCATTAGAATAATTAATATGATATAAATGTTTGCTGTATATTTGCTTTTGTTGGGGAGGGCACCCTTGCTTAAGATCTTCTAACCAAGTAAGTCAACTATTTTTCTAAGTTATGTGAGTTGTTTTAGCAAATAATCAGATCCAAAATGGTGAAAACCTCTGATTTAGAGTCAGTAGGTCAAACCTGGATGATGGCCTGGATTTGAGAATGAGAGACAAGAGTGTTTTATGGGACTGACTCTTTAATGTGTAGAGTTATAATTGGGTTCAACAGTAGAATATCCAGTCGGTGTACACCAAGAATTACTGCATGGAATAAAACAGGCATTTGGTGTGACCAATGTTGTCAATGTAAGTATAGAAATAGGGTAAAGAGATAGTTCAGTGAGATGGAGTACATTCTTTGCATGCCAGAGGGTCAGGTTGAATCCCCAGCTCTATTGAGAATAATTCCCAGAACTGTCAGATGGAGCTATACACCTCTATACACAGAATGTAAGAACAGAAAAAGAAATAAGTTTTGTTTTGCCTTATTTTCTTGTAGAACAAATTAAGCATATTATTACTTTCAAAAATAAAATAATAATTATATATCTTTTATTTGGGGCCCGGGAGATAGCATGGAGGTAAGGCGTTTGCCTTTCATGCAAAAGGTCATCGGTTCGAATCCCGGTGCCCCATATGGTCCCCTGTGCCTGCCAGGAGCGATTTCTGAGCATGGAGCCAGGAGTAACCCCTGAGCACTGCTGGGTGTGACCAAAAAAAACAAACAAACAAATAAATAAATAAATAATTACATATCTTTTATTTGTATGTAATAAGTCAATAGTGATTTTAAGAGGACTCCAATAGCAGAAAACACAGTTTCAAAAGTATCAAGTTTCTGTTCTAGGTTCAAGTATAGCATCCAGTATCTTCAATGAGTCTATATCCCTTCATTCTAACATAACTCAACCTTTTAGTTCCTGATAGAATATAATAGCAACTTGTGGATTTGTCTGATGTCTTTCCCTGACAGTCTTTGGAAGGGCAATGAATAGAAATCCTTGGTCTTTCTCACTCCCTGGAACCAAAGAATCTACCATGTTGTCTTTAGCAAGGGCAAAGCACTCCAATATGGATTGAAGTCTTCAGTACTTAAGCACCATCCTCCAATGATACTTTCTTTGATGATTCCAGTGAGCTTAGGTGTATGGTTCAGTAGTAGAGCACATAGTATCATATGCAAAAAAGAAACTTGCAGGGTTTTTTTTGTTGTTGTTGTTGTTTTGTTTTGTTTTTTTAGCCATAGACAGCCAAGTTGGGGGACCTTCTCAGCATTGTGCTCAGTGTAAACCAATTAGTGTCAAGGACTAAACATTGTATGCAAAGGGCTCTCTTTGAGCTATTTTCTAGCTACAAGATTGTTATGTTTTGAAGGTTAAAGCATACCAACTTCCCCCCAGATCTCCTCTTAGGGGCTATAATTTTTTTTTTTGGTTTTTGGGTCACACCCGGCAGTGCTCAGGGGTTACTCCTGGCTCCATGCTCAGAAATTGCTCCTGGCAGGCACGGGGGACCATATGGAGCACCGGGATTCGAACTGATGACCTTTTGCATGAAAGGCAAACGCCTTACCTCCATGCTATCTCCCGGGAGGGGCTATAAATTTTTAACTGCACTCAACTTTCTTCCTATTCCTCTATTCAATACTGCCAATGTCAAATCACAAAAAAAAATATGGAAAGGGGTGTCTTTATGTTATTTAGTACCATAGTCACTAATTGCAAATGATTATTAAGCTATACTTAGTTAGGCCAAGGAAATGGCAAGAAGTCACATGTCATATTGGCTAGAACAACTGTAGAGCCATTTCCCTCCATTAAGGGTCACACCCTGTTCATAGTTCATTCAAAAGTCAATAATACCCATCTGAAGCCAAAGAATGACCCATACCTGCCAGACTTAAGCTATTAGTTTATAGTTTCCACCTACTCTTTGAATAATTGAAATGATATATAGGCACAAGACAGTCAAATTAGTTTCTACCCATAAAATTCATATTCAAGTTTTAATCATACTTAAAATATGTGCATGCAATTAAGACATACAATAAAATGTATTCTTTTATCCTTGCACATGGTTTGAAAGATGAGATAAAGTATGCTATCCCAACAATAAAATAAGTCTATAGCTCCAACTCAAGCTGATATATACTGGCACTGTGGATACCGAAAAGGACCCATTAACTTGAGCTACAAAAAACATTTTTCATAATTTTTAGTTTCCCTCTAAAATGAACTCACTATGGTAAAGCTAATTAGTACATGGAAACAAAATAAAAACACTTCTCATAAGGAACTTGTGGAAAAAACAACTACCTAATCTGTTATCCTCATCCTCCAACATTCTACATTTTACAGGTTCCCTTCCACCCACCCCAAAAAGTGGGGAATTTTGTTGTCCCAGTTCAAAATGACAGAGCCTAGGATTTCCTCTATGGAACTGTTTAGAATCCAGCCTCAAAGTCACTGACTCTGCATATTGTTTGATAGGGAAATGTCTACTTCCTCCTCACTACTTAACCAATAAGGACTGAGTGATATTTTCTGCCTCACTCTTTTCTAAGTGCTAGGAGTAAAGCACAGAAGAAATTAGGCACAACATAAAAAGTTGGATGAAGGAAATAGAAAATAAGTAAAGTTTAAAATGCCAGATAGTTATAAGTTGTGAAAAGGGTCAAGACAATAGCTTAAAGGAATAGAGGATGTGCTTTGCATATGGGAACCCAAGATTTGATTTCCAGTGTCACATGATGTCACCCTTCCCCTGCTCTCCACATGCTGCTGGGAGCTGACCCCAAGCTAGGAGTTTCCCCTGAGCACTGATGAGTATCTCTCTTCAATCTCTCTCTCCTTTCTCTCTCTCTCTCTCTCTCTCTCTCTCTCTCTCTCTCTCTCTCTCACACACACACACACACACACACACACACAAATAAAAGAAATCTGTTAATGCACTATAATGGCATGACTTGGGACCCTCTTCTCTATTGTGTGGTCTGGGAAGCTTCTGAAGTGTGGAAGCTTGAATTCTAAATACAGAGTTGCCAGCCCTACAGAGAGACAAAACAGGAGTCTGTGTGTGTGTGTGTGTGTGTATGTGTGTAAAAGAGTGAGTGAGAGTGAGTGAGTGAGTGAGTGAGTGAGTGAGTGAGTGAGTGAGTGAAGAAAGATGACTACCACAGAGGCAGGCAGTGGAGAGGGCAAAGGGGACGGAAGAAGGAAAAATGAGGACATTGGTAACAGGAAATGTACACTGGTGGAGGGTGTTGGACATTGTATGACTAACTCAATCATAAACAACTTTGTAACTATCTCAATGATTCAATTAAAGAATTTATTTTATTTTTAAAGATTAGGTTTGCCACTGGAGCAGCTATTTTTGCTCCTTTGATAATAGTATACTCAAGAGTATAACATAATATTTGTTTTGACTAGATATCAATGTTGAAAATATTTATTATATAATAATTATTATACATAGTATATAATAACAATACAATTACATGCTATAATGTTGCAAAATTATGAAGTAAGCAGGTAGGAGGAGGCCCTCCTGCAATAACTTTCACGATCCCCCACTCATTTTACATTTTATAAATTAAAATTTCTTTAGTATTTATCTCCTCCAGAATTTTTTTTCTGTGAGAATAGACAAAAAGCCTTGGAGAACAGGGTGGAAGTGAGGACTTAATTCAGTTCACATGGTAGGGGAGCTCCTGCAGGCTTCTGGACTAACAAATGCTTCACCACCCACCAGTGAGGGTGTAAAAGGGAGGTTCTCTCTCTCTCTCTCTCTCTCTCTCTCTCTCTCTCTCTCTCTCTCTCTCTCTCTCTCTCTCTCTCTCTCTCCCTCTCACTTTCCATCCTCCTCTGTGGTACTGTAAGTGATCATAAATTACTAAATGTTTTCTTAAGTTATCCTGGTTAATCCTAAATAGATACAAGTCAGAGGTATGCAATTAAGAGATACTAAATAGGGGCCGGCGAGGTGGCGCTAGAGGTAAGGTGTCTGCCTTGCAAGTGCTAGCCAAGGAAGGACGGCAGTTTGATCCCCTGGTGTCCCATATGGTTCCCCCCCCCAAGCCAGGGGCGCTTTCTGAGCGCTTAGCCAGGAGTAACCCCTGAGCATCAAACAGGTGTGGCCCAAAAACAAACAAACAACAAAAAAAAAAGACATACTAAATAACTTGCTCTGTAATAGATAAGTAGCAAAGCCAAGTCTAGCTTCCATACATCTGAACTTCAACATCTGAGGTACTCTCTGAAAATTTAGTTTTTAACATGAAGGTAAATTAACTGAACTAAAATCTCAAAGGATAGGAATTGGAACATCCTTCATAGGTGGTACCTTTTTTGTGGGTTGGGAGGGTTGCATCTGAGTAGGGGCCAATATGGTTCATCGCATAGTGATCACTCCCAGCAGTGCTTAGAGGACCATGGGATATTGGGGATCAAGCCCCAGATGATTCTTCCATGCATTTGAATTTAGGATGGCTTCAGTGAAAGACTTGTGAGAATGAATTTGTTGATGAGGCCTGGATTCTTGCTTCACAAGTGTAATGTTGCAAGTTCAATGTTCTTTATTAGGTAATTTGGGATGGTTCTCCAAACGGTGTTGGTTAGAAAAGTAGACAATACGGAATATGTGTGTGTATGTGAGAGAGAAAAAAAAGAGAAGAAAGAGAGAAGACAGACAGAGAGAGAGAGAGAGAGAGAGAGAGAGAGAGAGAAGAGAACATGATCACCCTCCTGCTAGACCTCACCTGCCTTGGCATCCATGAGAAAGTGACTGGAAGGGTTAGAATTGGTAATGCCTGATACCATGAGGTATATAGAACAACACGTCGGTAAAACACTCCATGACATCGAGATGAAAGGCATCTTCAAGGAGGAAACTACACTTTCCAAACAAGTGGAAGCAGAGCTCAACAGATGGGAATACATTAAACTGAGAAGCTTCTGCACCTCAAAAGAAATAGTGCCCAGGATACAAGAGTCACCCACCGAGTAGGAGAGACTATTCACCCAACACCCATTAGATAAAGGGCTAATATCCAAAATATACAGGGCACTGACAGAACTATACAAGAAAAAAACATCTAATCCCATCAAAAAATGGAGAGAAGAAATGAACAGATACTTTGATAAAAAATAAATACAAATGGCCAAAAGGCACATGAAAAAATGCTCCTCGTCACTACTGCTGGTGGGAATGCCGTCTAGTCCAACCTCTATGGAAAGCAATATGGAGATTCCTCCAAAATCTGGAAATTGAGCTCCCATTTGACCCAGCTATTCCACTCCTAGGGATATACCCTAAGAACACAAGAATTCAATACAAAAACCCCTTCCTCACACCTATATTTATTGCAGCACTATTCACAATAGCTAGGCTCTGGAAACAACCAAGATGCCCTTCAACAGAAGAATGGCCAAAGAAACTGTGGTACATATACACAATGGAATATTTTGCAGCCGTCAGGAGAGATGAAGTCATGAAATTTTCCTATACATGGATGTACATGGAATCTACCATGCTGAGTGAAATAAGTCAGAGGGAGAGAGAGACGCAGAATAGTCTCACTCATCTATGGGTTTTGAGAAAAATAAGAGTTATTTTTGTACCAATCCTCAGAGACAGTGGGAGGAAGGCTGGAACTTCCAGCTCACTTCATGAAGCACACCACAAAGAGTGGTGAGTGCAGTTATAGAAATAACTACACAGAAAACTACCCTAATCATGTGAATGAATGAGAGAACTGGAAAGCCTGTCTGGAGTACAGGTGTGGTGGGTTGGAGGGAGGGAGATTTGGGACATTGGTGGTGGGAATGTTGCACTGGTGAAGGGGGGTGTTCCTTACATGACTGAAACCTAATCACAACCATATATGTAATCAAGATCTTTAAATAAAGGAAAAAAATAATACAAAAAAATAATACAAAAAAAAAGAATTGGTAATACCTGCCACAAGCACTGCACAGTGCAAGCACAGTGGCCACTAGCCCCACAAGACAGTCATCAAGCTGCAATCAAGATCCACTTGATCTATGTAGCTTAGAAACTGGACCCACTCAGATTAGAATGAGAAATTATTCTTTGCAGAGAAAGGAAATAAGTCCTGTCTTCCGTGCAGCTTCCCAGGGCCATTGATTAGCCTTGTAAGAAAAAGAGATAAATAGTGAGGTAATATATGAGGAAAGGGAGAGAGCAATATGTTCAAAAAGAAACAGCCTTTTCCAGGGAGGAGAGAGCCATGAATGGCTTTGGGAAGAGGGTAATATATAGATATTCTACAGACTTGTCATGGTGTGGAGTTTTCTGAGTTAGTGTGCTGTCATGGAGGAAAATCCTTAGACTCACGAAGCTATGTTTCTCCTGAAACTGCTGCTTTTCTGAGTGGAGGTTCACCCTTTTCTGGAGATACCTCATTTTATGCATTTCCAAAGAATGCAGACTCTCAAAGAGGTTCTAGCCTTTCTGCTTCTAGGCTGATTTAAGACAACAAACAAACTTCTTTAAATTACATCTCAGTTTTATTATTCCCCCAAATCCCATTGCCAGGAGGTCCTATACCTGATCTTTAGCACTAAACATATATTGAGCAATTCTGTACTCTGACCATTTCAATAGCATCACATCGTGGTCACTCGAGATTCAGAGGTGTGTGTGTGTGTGTGTGTGTGTGTGTGTGTGTGTGTGTGTGTGTGTGTGTGTGCGCACATGCGCGCGCACAACAGAGGGCTGAAACACCTAATGGCCACCATAGCTGAAAGATGAACAAGCACCACAGCCAGGATTTATGACCCCTCTGGGTCAGCACAACACTGACCCCAGAAATCAGATTGCGTATGGGCCCCACTAATAAAGCTATGACTCCTGGAAAGCACCTGGGCAAGCACAGGCACCTGACCCTTGCCAACACTGAAGATGGGTTTTTGAACACCAGTATTCGATGACTGAACCCCATGAAAAGTCCAACTGATTCTGCAAGCACCACGGAGAGGTTTGTTGGCAACCCCCATCATCAACATCACAATATCAACACAATCTGGTGAAGGAGGAGAATGGATAGGAAGAATAAAGGGGAAAGAGGAAGGAGGTTTCAGCAGGAGAGAAAGGAGAAAAGATGAAAGAATGTTCCCTCAGAAAAATATGGAGAGGCTAATATAAAACCATGGGATTAAATTTGCAAATTGGAAAACAAATTCAGCTACCCAAATTATTTAAGGATTTAATATATGCGTGTATATTTATATACACATACATATATGCATATGTGTATATATATTTGTACAATTCTTTTTTGGGGGGGCCACACCCAGTGACACTCAGGGGTTACTCCTGGCTATGCGCTCAGAAATCGCTCCTGGCTTGGGGGACCATATGGGAAACCGGGGGATCGAACCTCGGTCTGTCGGAGGCTAGCACAGGCAAGGCAGGCACCTTACCTCCAGCGCCACCTCCCGGCCCCAGTTTCTTAGAGTCTTAAAATAGTTGTTTTTTGTTTTTTGTTTTTTTTTTTTTTGGTTTTTGGGCCACACCCAGTGACACTCAGGGGTTACTCCTGGCGATGCGCTCAGAAGTTGCTCCTGGCTTGGGGGACCATATGGGGCACGGGGGATCGAACCGCGGTCCGTCTAAGGCTAGTGCGGTGAGGCAGGCACCTTTACCTCCAGCGCCACCGCCCGGCCCCTTAAAATAGTTTTTAGGTTAAAGGTCACTAGAGTGTCGCTTCAGCAACACATATACTAAAATTGGAACAAAACAGAGAAGATTAGCATGGTCCCTGTGCAAGAATTACACGCAAATTCATGAAACATTCCATATTTTTCAGAGTTAGGATTGTTTGGTTCTTTCTGTTTGTTTGTTTTTTTTCTGCCACACCCGTTTGATGCTCAGGGGTTACTCCTGGCTAAGCGCTCAGAAACTGCGCCTGGCTAAAGGGACCATATGGGACGCCTGGGGATCAAACTGCGGTCCTTTCTTGGCTAGCGATTGCAAGGCAGACACCTTACCTCTAGTCTAGAGCCACCTTACCGGCCCCAGGATTTTTTGGTTCTAATCACACATGCTCCAAGGAGAATATGAAGTTTGAATGTGCTGAAAATTTGGGACAACAGTTTTTCTATGGAACAATTTTATCTCTCTCTAGATATTCTATTTCTAAATTCTTTTTTTTTTTTGAGTGCAGAGATTCAAACTTTTTTATTGCAATTTGGGCTTAAGTTTCTATCAGAGTGTGGGAAGGAGTCAACACAACTTAGAGTGAATCTAGTCCAGGTGATAAAGTTGACAGCAGACAAGGAGGGGCACAAAGAAGTGGGCTGAGGTAGAGAAAGGGGCATCCTGTCATGTGACATGAAACTTCTGTGTCTTGCATAAATCAGGGGACATTTCCAGGCAAGTGGCAAGGATCTGCCAACATGGCCAGAGTGAGGTAGGCATTGTAGGTCATGAAGGTGAGCATGAGCACATAGCTCAGCACCACCTGGAGAACATGCAGTGCTATCTGAGCAAAATGACTCAACTCAGCACCTGAGGTTGTAAAGATATCTTGACCTTGTCCATGAGTTTCTCCTGAGACCTTCGTAGCAGAGAGTCAGGCAGAACATCACCAGAGAATCGAGCAGCCTGCTAACTCTGCATTGGATCACCAAACCTGGAAATAGCAGGTCCACATTCTTGCAGCCAAAGTAGAAGGTGATGTGCATCAACATGTTTTCTGTGTATCCACCTCTGTATGAGCGCGGGGCTAAGGGACTGGTGAAGCCGTGAGGAAGGATGCTGTTGAAGGGCTCTGGAGTAGAGATCGCAGCCATGAACTCTTGGTAGTGAAGATGATATATGATGCCAGCAAAGGGTTTTTTCTGGTAGGCAGGCAGGCAGACTGGCAGGCTGGCGGGTCACAATTGCAGTCTGGAACAGAAGCCTCTTTCAAGGGCCTTGAGAAGTCCTCTATTCCTAAATTCTTTTGTTTTGTTTTGTTTTGTTTTGTTTTGGGGCCACACCGGCAGTGCTCAGGGGTTACTCCTGGCTGTCTGCTCAGAAATAGCTCCTGGCAGACACAGGGGACCATATGGGACACCGGGATTCGAACCAACCACCTTTAGTCCTGGATCGACCGCTTGCAAGGCAAATGCCATTGTGCTATCTCTCTGGGCCCTATTCCTAAATTCTTAATTCAATGAAGTTCTTGATTTTTTTTAATAAAGCTATATTTTATGCATGTTTTCAGAAAAAAAGTTTAGTAGAGATAGTATAAGGGTAAGATATAAGTAGTCTTGGGCCCGGAGAGATAGCACAGCGGTGTTTGCTTTGCAAGCAGCTGATCCAGGACCAAAGGTGGTT
>PVKC010052690.1:0-10235 GCA_004027635.1 Crocidura indochinensis
AGATACCTTGGTCTATCTCAGGTCAACTTGGAAGTGCCATGAATCTGGACATTCCTGTGAGTCAACAACCAAAGATATTCAGGGGGTTGGTCAAATATCAACAGATTCAAGAACTCAGGGATGCATCCTGGAATGCTTCATCTATAGAATCCTAGATTACCAACTAAGTTGGAAACTAAAAATGCCAGCAGGTCCCTTGCACTGCCACCCAGACTCAAATAAAATTTGATCCCAATCACTCCCATTCACCTTGCATCAGATTTAACAAAGAAGAATTGACCTATACTAACAGACGTCAATAAGAGTTGTAAGGATCTTACACACACAAGAAGATTGTTCTAACACCATGATCAGTGATAATGATCATCGAATTGAAAATAGAGACAGTTACAAGGAAAGAAAATACAAGAAAACCTTAATCAAAAATCACAGAGATAAATTGACCGTGTTTGCCATTAGACCAGAGCCATAGACTCCATCCAATTTTCAAAAGTGATGCAAAACTGGCAGTAAAACCACAAAGATATTCTAGCCTTGCAGCTTATTGCTCTGGGGCCCTCAGAAGCAGGCGGGGCAAGTCCTCTGCCCTGCTGAACACCTGGAATAATGATGGAGAAATGACACTGAAAGTATAAAACATAGTTTTATTAATTGTACTGTAAACCATGATTCCTCACTAAGAAAACTGAGAGACAAGGCGATAGAGTAATAATATCACAGCAGGCAAGGCCCCGGTTTGATCCCTGGCACCAAAAAGATGATTTATGCATAATTTGAAACAAAATGTAAGGAGCATGAATGAACTAAAAAAAAACTTAAAATGAATCAGAAGAAAAGTGATAAGTATAGAATAATTTTGCATACTGTAAAACATAGGATTATAACAGTGATGAGCAGACTAAACAGTAAGAAGGAAAAGAGTGGGTATCAGTAGTAGAAAAGGGTTTTCTGAGAAGCAAGTAGGATAAGGGAGATAATTTGAGTCAGTGTTTAAGAAAATGAAAGTATTATACCATAATGTTAAAGCAATGGAAAAACAAAACCTCTATCTATCATCTATCTATCTACATACAATACATACACACAAACATATATATCAATGAATGTACTAAGATGTAGAGAGAATGTGAGAATGGATTAAAAATAAATTCCATAGTCCTTGTATATCTCATATGAAAAGAATTGCAAAGTGAAAAAAACAAGTTGTCTAACAAGATCCATAATTTGACTATTTTGCTTTCAAAATATCACTCTATAGGTATGAATCTAGATATCACATAGTATGGTATGAATGACACCATTTATTTTTGTTTTTCGGGCCACACCCTGTGACGCTCAGGAGTTCCTCCTGGCTCTGCGCTCAGAAATCACTCCTGGCGTGGGGGACCATATGGGATGCCAGGGGATCAAACCACGGTCCATCCTGGGTCAGCCTCTTGCAAGGCAAACACCCTACCACTGTGCTATTGCTCCGGCCCCAAATGATACCAGTTTTTAAATGTTTAAAAATCATTTTTATTTATTTTAATATTTTTATTGAGATATCACAGTTTTCAATAATGCTAAAGGCATTTATTTTACTTACATAACACTACATTATCCTTTCACCAGTGGTTATAGATCCCTCCACCATTATGCCAGGTCAATTTACCCTCTGTTTACTTAATTCCAAATTCTGTTGAATATGTCCCACTAATTTTTCCACTGTGAATTAAGACACGAAAATAATTGTTGTTGCTGCTGCTTTTTGATCATACCCCACGATGCTCAAGCTTGCTTGTGGCTATGTTCTTGGGAATCATTCCTGATGGTACTTGGGGGACCTTACTTGATGCCAGGGATCAAATTTGGGTTAGCCATATTCAAGGTAAATATCTTAACCTCTGCACTTTCTTCTATAGCTCTTAAGGTTTCACCAGTCTTATGATGGAAACTTCTGATGAGAAGGATTTATAAAATGGCAATGAAATCATTTACTTTTATTTCATGCATCTGTTTTTCTTCTAAAGGATGACTGGTTGCATTATCATAAATTTTAAAACTCTAAAGAACAAGGAAAAACAAGAAAAATTCACATATATAGTTAAACTCTCCCTATGTATACCCGAGCTAGAATTCTCTTTTATTTAAGCTATTTGCTTTTTTACTCATGGCTTTTCAACGATACCTCAAATCTGTTTTTCATGCTTTCCCATTAAATGTGGGTCAGACTTGGTAACTCGATTCTAATGAATAGAATATGAGAAAGCTGATGAGATATCACTCCTGTGGTTAGATTATAAAATACTTTTATCCCATTGAATCTCTTACCCTTTTACCTATCACTCTGATGCTACCTGTTGCACTGTTGTGAGGTAATCTAAGGGGAGATTCACATGATAAAGAATCAGGAGTTAACCTACATACCTGTTATGAGATACTGAGTCCTTAGATCACAACATGCAACAAAAATGAATCCTGCAATTACCAGGTAAGTGTATTAAGAAATAGATACTCCCTCAGTACAAGAATTAGATGAGTTTCATCCCTGGCCAACAAGTTAACATTGGCCTAAATAACGATCAGAAAGCAGAACATCCAGTTAAGCCATGCTTAGATTCATGAAAATATGTTTTAAGCATCTAACTTATGTTTTGTAATACAGTGTGCTAACTAATACAGCTTCAAGGATGTTATCATGAGCCTAAATGTGCTACCATTTCTATGTCTGTTCATATTTGTAAATATAATTACATAAATGCCTATAAACATACACTCAATATATGTATGTGACTTTTGTATTTTTGTATTACCTTTTTCCTTCTTAAATTAGTTTTTTTTGTTATTTATTTTCCTGCTACAGCCTGTGAATTTTTGCCTCTAGGAAACCTTTCTCTCATCCCTAAAAATTCTAGTCTTCTTCCCATCCCAACCTTTTTTTTCACCTTACCCGAAGTAGTGCCAAAGCAGTGAATTAATCTTAGGTGATTCCATTTCCTTCCCATATTCTCTTTAAGCCAAAATGTAAGCATAGGCTCTTCAAATATAATTAGCTTCTAGGAAAATCTCCTTTATTCCTTTGGTTTCCTTTAATAACTGTGCTTTCATGAGTAGTATGCACCTAAAAGTGCATAGATTATACTTGGGGGAATTATTGAAATCAGAGAGAATTTGATATTTTGCATGTCTACAAAGCCTTCTGAGCTGATATTACTGATACATGGATACATATTTATTAGCATGGTTCCAGAGGTAAGAAAGCCATTTATTAAAGCATAAAACGTGTTTTAAATCAGAGAATTAGTACAGTGGAAAAGGTACTTGCCTTGCAAGTGGCTGACCTGTGTGTGATCAACTGTACCATATATGTTCCCTTGCACCTTCCAGAACCTCAAGTCATAAGTGAACCCTGAGTATCATGAGGTGTGGCCCCCAAACCAAAAAAGGGCATGTTTTAACTTAATTGTTTAGTTTAGATTTAATACCAATAACAGAACTCAAAATAAACTTGTCCAATGGTAGAAATTGATAACCTTCAGAGAAGATAAGCTGGAATACTGTATTATATGTTTTAGCTTCTATGAAAATATTATGGTGTCTATTAAAAAATTAACTGATTTGAGGGGCCAGAGAGATAGTACAGGGGATAGAGTACTAGCTTTTCATGTAACCTATTCAGATTTGACACCTCTTCCCTTATATATGCATATAGCATATCTGTTCTGAGCACCACCATAAATGATCCCTGAACACTGAGCCAGAAATTAGCCCCAAGTACCAAACACAAAAATAATGAGTTTCTATGTGACAGAGATTATTCCACTTTCCATCTACCTCTAAAGAGAAAAAAAAGAAAATCCATTAATTTTAAAGATATTTGCATTCCTATAATCATTTCAACAGGAACTCACAGTAGCCAAGACAGAAAAACAATTTGGGTGCCCAAGAATAGATAAGTTGATATGGAATGAAGTTAAGCCAGAAAAATAATGGCAGAGGATGCTCTCTCTTATCTGTGGTTTAATAATAATAAGTGAATGAAACTATATAATGTAATAAAAGGGGATGCATAAATCAAACTTGACCCTATAATTTAGGGAGATGGTCAAAAAATGAAAGGGATAAAGGGAGAAGGAAGATGAGAAGGTCAAGTAATAGAGTAACAGGTGTCATGGGCCTCGGTTACATAGTAATATGGGAGAATAGTATAGCTATATATCAAAAAGAAAGTTCGACCACAGTGAAAAATTTGAATCTAGACAACAGAACTTTTATTTTATTTATTTATAAAATCTTTATTTAAGCACCATGATTACAAGCATGATTATTGTTGGGTTAATATGCCCATCAAAGGGAGAGGTAGGTGTTGGGAGGAAGCAAGGCAACACTGGGTGAGGAAAGTTGACACTGGTGGTGGGATTGCTGTCAAAAATTGTATGCCTGGAGCCAGAGTGGTGGCACAGCAGCCGGGCCTTTGCATTGCAAACAGCTGTCAGGACGGACTGTGTTTTGATCCCCAAGCATCTCATATGGTCCCCAAGCTCTCCAGGAGCGATGTCTGAGTAAAGAGCCAGGAGTAACCCCTGAGCTCTGCTGAGTGTGGCCCCGCCCCCAAAAAACAAAATAACGTTGTATCTAATTTTATTTTGATTGAGGGACCACATACATCAGTGCTCAGGGCCTACTCCTGGCTCTGCACTCAGGGCTCACTCCTGGTGGTGCACAGGGACCATATGGACTTCTGGGGCAGCATTATTCTATCTCTTGGGACATTGGGTGCTACTTTAAACACAAGGCTAGAATGTGTGAATTGAAGGACATGTGAGAGCCTGTTGGAACATGGAAAGATTTTTAAATATTTAGTAAATTCCATTTTGAGAGGCCTTAGCAGTGGAGCAGCTGTAGGGCGATACCCTTGCATGTGGCTGACCTAGGACAGACCACGGTTCAATCCCCAGCATCCCATAAGGTCCCCCAAGACAGGAGCGATTTCTGAGAGCAGAGCCAGGAGTAACCCCTGAGCAAAGCAGGGTGTGGCCCCAAAACAAACAAACAAACAAAAACTGTATGCCTAAAACCCAACAGTCAATAATTTTGTTAATGACAGTTCCTTGATTAAATAAAAAAAATTTGAATCATAAAAAAAGCTCCATACTGTTTTTCATAGATGTTAAATACGGCAACATTCCCACCAGTAGGAGATGAGGGTTGCTCTTTTACCACATCCCCTCCAACTGAGTTGTTTTCTAGGTTTTTTTTTTACATATGCCATTCGCAGTAGTAAGTGATGATATTTCATTGTCAAATGCATTTTCCTAATGATAACGGATGAGCTATTACAAGTGTATGTTTCAATTCCCAATTGCAATGAAAAATCACTTAGAAAAGGAACAGAAAAAGTTACTTACAAGAGGATGAAAGAGCTCTCAATTTCTAATTATTATAGGTCAATATCACCATGTTAGTGAACCAAAGATATTGCAAGTAAACTATAGACCATAATCCATTTGAATAAAGGAGGAAAATCCTCAGCAAAATATTGGTAAACTAAAGTTAACAATATATAAAAAGAATTAAGTTATATGAAAAAATGGGATTTAGTCTAGGAATAAAAGGAAGGATTATTATATCCAAATAAATGCATAAAAATTCTAACAACTTCATTTTCTCAAGGTTTTCTTTAGTTATTTGGGTGTGTTCATTGTTTCATGTGAATTCCCTGAGTGTGATCTATTTTTTTTAATTCCACGAATATCCTAATAGGGACTGCATTGAATGTGTACAATAAAATGCATTCATCAACAACTTTGTAACTGCATCTCTCATGGTTATTCAAAAAAAGATAGTAAAACTTGACCTAAGACCTGGCTGTCCTATAGCATCACCTAACACTAAATACAAATCAGAAGAGATATCATCCTTTGAGCTGTGAAAAATAAGAACACCAACAACAGAAAATTGACTTTGACAACCGTGACTGAACTTTGGGACTATTAAGGAAAACACTACCCTAGGTTTTAGCCCAGGACACATAAAAGACAACAACAACAACAACAACAACAACAAGGTCATATTGCAGAGCTCCAACTTGGACAACACAGACTGAGCAGAACCTTTGGATCCATAATATCCTAGGCTGATTTATTTTTATTTGCCGGGTCCATTTTTTTCTTTTTTCTTTTCTTTTTTCTCTCTCTTCTTTCTTTTTTTGGTAGTTGTCACCAATTTTTTTCTCCCTTTTTTCTTAACCTTTTTATCTCCAAAGACAGTGGAATAGATACTCAATCTACAACAAGCTGCAAAGTGGAGACCAGTTGCACTAGCATTCTGGGGAGTAAAGGAAGGAGATATGGAATGCATACTGGGAACAGGGGCAGAAGGAGGACAGCACTGGTGGTGGGAATGCCCCTCATTCATTGTCACTATGTACCTTAAATGATGCAGTGAAAGAATTGTAATGCACTTTGGTCACAATAAAGATTAAAAAAAATAAATCCTCATAATTGAATATGAAATATATCACATGATCATCTTATTAGATTCAAAAGAGCATTTGACAAAATCCAGTACCATTTAATGGTTTTGAAAAAATAATTTAAACTAAAAATTGTAGGAAAGTCTTAACAAAAAAAATCTACAAAAACCTATAGATGACACCATATGTATCAGTAAGTCATTAGAGTGTTAACCCTAAGAGCAGTAACAAAAATTAGAATATCTGACTCTCAACATTTTATTGGACAAGAAAAAAATACATCTAGATAAAAATAAAAGAACTATAATTATCCCTTTTTGCAGATGAGATAATCTTGTAGGTAGAAAATCTAATGTTCCATTCTGCACACACATGAAAATTCCCTAAAGAACATTTATGCATAATTAAAAAGTTCAACAAGGTTTCTAACACAAAAGTTAATATACAAAACTCAATTATATAGTATTACGGTGAATAGTACATTATGAAAATTATGAGATTAATTATATATAACATAAGTAATATAAATATATATAAATAAATTATAAATAATAAATTAATTATATATAAATAAATTATATAATAATATATAATAAATTATATAACAAATAAATATAATATATATTTATATAATAAATTAATTATATATAATAAATATATATAATAAATTAACTATATAATAAAATTATATAACAAATATCATATATTCAAAATCAAAATATTATATAGTATATGTAAATATATAAAATATCTCATATATAAATATGTACATTGTATGTAATTATGAGAATGAGATTAAAATCAATTTTATTTATGACAGCTTTATAAAGAAGAAAATTCTACTGAAATAAGAAATACAATGTCTTAAATTCTACAGGAAGAGAAAATGCAATATATTTGATCACCATTACCTTCCTAAATATTAAAGAAATAGAAAATTTTCTAACAGCTTCTAGGCCATCACATTATAGTGTAAACTAAAGATAATTTTTTTTAAAGAAACAAGCAACAGCAGAATCAGCGGCATAGAGAGAACAGGTATGTAATCAGCGTTTTACTACAAAGGCCCATAATATAGAAATAATTTTTAAAAAATTTCAGACCCACTTCACTGATGAACATCAATGAAAAAAATCAACAAATAGTGGCAAATCAAATCCAGCAATATTTCAAAAAGATTATACACTGCTCTCAAGTGATATTCATACCAGGGATGCAAGGAGAGTTCAACATATGCTAACCAATTAATGTAGTACATCATATCAACTAAAGGGAAGACAGAAGCATATGATTTTTCAATACATGTAGAGAAAGTTTTTGACAAAATCCAACAGTCATTCATGATAAAAAAAATCCTCAGTAAATTAGATAGAAGAAAAATTCCACAAGAAAGTAATATCCTTTTACAAGAAAAACATGGTTATTCTTTTAAAATATTTTCAATTGTTGAGATTCAGTAGCTTACAGTGCTATTAATGATGGTTTCTCACTAACATAATTCTGACACCACAACCATTACCAGTGTACACTAGTTCCAGCTCCCAAAGACTCCAAGGTTTCTCCTTCTCGAGCTCCCCATGCAATTGTGTGGATCAATTCTCCCATTATGTTATTACCATATTGTGTATCATTAAGTCCTACATGTTATAAAGATAAATCTGTGTCTATCCATTCCCTGCTTATTTCACTCAGCTTGAATTCACTCTAGTTACATCCATGTTTATGAGAATTGCTTAAATTTGGTCTTTCTTAGATATGCATAGTATTCAATGCCATCACTACTCTTATGCTCAATGTGTAAAAATGAAAACTCCCTCTTTGAAATGAGGCATTAGCCAAGGAAGCACACATAAACCATTTTATACAATATAATACTAAATTTGATAGGAAAAAAATCACAGTGATACAATTGATAATATAAGAAGTCAAACTATCACTATGGAAAATGACATTATAATATTCAGAGAGGATCTTAACCATTCCACTATATGTATGTTTGAGACAACAAATCATTGTTTATTTACAAAGTAGTAAGCTAAAGAATCAATACACAGGGCTGGAGTTTGCACATTGCTGACCACAGGACTGACGCAGGTTGGATCTCTGACATCCCAGATGGGCCCCAGAGCCTGCCAGGCGCTATTTCTGAGTGAAGAATGGGGAGTAACCCCTGACCACCACAGGGTCCTCCCAAATAAAATAGAAAAGAACAAGAATCAACAGTGATGGAACAGAACTTCTTAGAACCGGAAAGAAAGACTCCACCCTAGGCTCCTTCCTATGACCTGTGCAAATACCAAGATCTCGAGCTACAGAGGCCTGATTTTATCATCCATGACTGAGTGGAAAGTTTCCAGATATCACAAAAGGATCTAGGGGAGAGTAAAAGAGCATGTACAGAGCCTCTAGTTATACCCATGACAGTATGCTTCAAGGGTGGAGAAACACTGTATCTCTTAGGCCAAGGGGATTCCCTTTCTAATCTTCCCAACTTTTACTGTGCCTATGCAAAAAAATAGCGCAAATAAATTTTTTGTAATTGTTGTTTGTTTGTGTGTATGCTTTGTTTTGTCTTTATTTCGGGGGTGTGGTTATTGTTTGGTTGTTGTCTTTATTGCTGTGGTGCCTTTCAGTTTTTTGTCATGTTTTCCTTCCTTTTCCACTTTACTTAAACTGATATTTATATCCTCTAGAAGAATTCCTCCAGGTTTTGCTTGTTTGATTTTTACTCCCCACTTTTTTTCCCTTCAAACAGAACCATATAACTTGAACCATCTTGTTCTGCCTCACAAATTGAGGGGGAAATAATGGAGGGTACCAAGACCAAACAGTCGTATGAACATTGAGTGGAAATAAAAAAAAAAAAAAGATCAGACTTAAACACCAAATCCAAAGCCAACTACAACAAAGTTGATATCCAAACTAGACACAGAGGGGACCACTTATACTGGCAGCCTGGGGGGCAAAGGAGAGAGATATGGGATGTACGCTGGGAACAGGGGTGGAGGGAGGACAACATTAGTGGTGGGAATGCCCCTGATTCAATGTCACTATGTACCTAAAATATTACTGTGAAAGATTTGCAATCCACTTTGGTTAAAATAAAAATTATTAAAAATAATGTTCTAATGCATTTATCCACATAAAAAGGTGCAAAGAGCAGTTGGAAGCCATGATGCCCACTACAGTGTTTGCTATAAGTAGTTTTAATGTCTTAATTTTACTATGTCTATAATAAATCTTTAATACTTTTTGTTCATAGTGGCTCTTGGAGACATAGATTGGTCGCCCATATTTTGCATTGCAGTGCTATATATTAGACTCAAAATACAGTGCTCATTAAAATGTCTTGAAAATATTCTAATCCAATTATTTTCCATTGATTATGCCTGCTAATATGATCTAATGTTTATGTTCACAGATAACATTGGAATAGTCAACAGCATGGCATAGACTCTTGCTACAGTGCTCATTCATTGACTATGTTCTTGCAATTTATTTTCAATTCAATACAATAATTTATTATTGTATTATAATGCCCATGATTTTAGTTGCTTTCAGGAAAGGAACCTGAATGCACAAGACCCATTAGATGATACTTCATGGTGTAGACTCATTTTACAGTGCTCATTACCATATTGTTTAGTATTCTAGACTTGAAAATTATGACTGTTTTAATAATGCTCTATACACAATCTAACCAGAAAGCCTTTCTTTTTTTTTTATTAATGATATTTCTTTATTTTTTGTATATTGTTGACAATAATATTTTAGGTACATA
>PVKC010052691.1:0-10221 GCA_004027635.1 Crocidura indochinensis
CTATGGAATTGTAGAGAAAAGCATTGGTAACATCCTTTAATAGGGTGCTATTGCATTTCACTATAACATACATTTATTTTTCCAGTTGCTTCTTCTCAAGAGAAAACCCTTTCAAAATCAGTGAAATTTGCTTTTTAACTGGAATTCGGAATTTGCAGGTGTCCTATGATTCTTTTGTTGTTGTTTTGTTTGTTTTGGAGCCACACCCCAACAGTGCTCAGTGCTTATTCCTGACTGCACTCAGGAATCAATCCTCCTGGGGCTGGGAATCATGTAGTCATGCTGATCAATGAACCAGGATTGTCCCGTGCAAGACAAATACCTTTTAATTTTTTTGAAAAATAATATCTTTATTTAAGCACTATGATTACAAACATGATTGTAGTTGGGGTTCAGTCATCAAAAGAATGCCCACACTCCTTCAGCAGTGCAATATTCCAGCTACCAATGCCCACCCCCTTCTGCCTGGGTGTGGATTGCCCTCTGTGGCAAAATATAAGGATTTTGCAGAGGAGAAGGATTATATAGGATGAATGGTGTAAACAAGTGGTGTTTAAATATAAGTAACACCTTATGAAAATGCATTGCATAGTTGACATAATTAATCATAATAAATTTGTTTCCAGATAAGTGAAAGAAAAGCTATTTTAAAAGAAAAAGTTAAGACAAAAATAAAATGGAAGGAAAAAAGAAAAAGATAAAGTACAGTAGCAAGCTCATTTGTAAAAATTACAAATTTGTAAAATCACCAATGAAGTCATTGACAATGAAGTCAATGTAAATGGCAGAAGGTTTAGTAAGCTCTTGTTGTTATACGTCCAGTCTTAAATTGAGGTATTCCTTTAAGGATGACAGCATCTAATAAATGAAATTGTATAGAAATTTAAAACTACAATACTATGCATTTTAGGGGCATATATCCAGCTGCAGGGCTCCTGAAAGAATGCCCTCTTCAAACATGGCGACTGTAGGCATTGTTACAGCTGCCAGGTTTTCCCAGAAGAAGAGAAATATGAGGAGGGGTACCCCACTCCAAAAGAAACCCTAATGATATCAGCCTAACAGTCAGTGTACCTGAAGTGTGGTCAGACTGGCATCCTTGCAGGGAATTTTAGATGGGGGTAGGTCATCAGGAAATATTGATTCTGGATGATGGAGGCAGCAAGTGTAGCTTTGGTAGGTGAGAGCTCTCCTCCTGAGATGGTCAGTTTTGTTCTGCATGGGCTGATGTAGCCATAATATTTTATGGGTATGAAACAATTTTTTTTGACCCAGAATTGTCAACACAGGATCATATGGTGAAATCTATTCTAAATGGACAATACTATAACTAAAGCTTCAACATGTAGAGAAGATATTAGTGTTTTCTCAGGTTTCAGAATGGAGTTTTAGAAAGAGAAAATCAATTTATCCCAAGTACAAGACACAGCTTAGCATGCAACTATATAATTACAGATGACATATATTTAAAATGACTATCATTCTGCAGTCAAATTCTCTACCCCTGAGCTATACCCCTCAATGACTATCATTCTGATCTACATTATGATTAAAATGTGGACCTACTTCTTTCAAAATCAAACATAAGTAAACATATAGTTATGCACAAAATATTAAAGGTGTCTAGGTAAAATTTTTATATGTAGAATTTTATTATCTTTAAGAATATTTAGCGAGTTTATTGGGCAATGAAATAAAAGAATTCCTTTTAATGAAAGCTTGAAGAAACAGTCACTTTAGTGACACCAATTATCACTGGGTAGTGATAGTACTTTTCCATGTAGTTTATAATATTCTTACATAAAACAATTTAAGTTTGAGCTATGGTTGATAATGAAGGTTGCTGGAAGTCACTAGGGTAATTAAAATGATTTTCTAACTCAGAGATTTTGTACATCCTTAGTGTTTATTTTCATTTAATCTCTCTAATTATTTGTGTAGCAATGTGAACATTGCTTCATCTATACTAATAAAGCTTTGGATTGTTGGCATCAGCCACTGCATTTTAACACTGAATTGCTATTCTCAAGTTAAAAAAATGAAAAAAAAAATTTGAGGAGTTAAGAAGAAACAGATAATTACTAAATATTTGCATTTTTTTCCTTGTGATTACTATTTAACTGTAACTTCGGCTTAAAAAAAGACTGCATTATTAGTGCTAGTATTGACCTGGTCTCCTTTGACCTCTGAACCTGAGAAAATATTAGTGGCAACTAAATCAATCTTCAAGTGAACATCTGGGACATACTTGATATTCTTTGTCAGCTAAGAAATAGATTAAAAATATAGACACAAGTATTTGTAAAGATCTATGCGATTAAAAAATGCTTGTACAAATTGGTTTTTTGGGGGCTGGAGAGATAGAATGGAGGTAAGGCATTTGCCTTGCATACAGAAGGATGGTGGTTTAAATCCCGGCATCCCATATGGTCCCCTGAGCCTGCCAGGAGCGATTTCTGAGCATAGAGCCAGGAGTAACCCCTGAGCGCTGCTGGGTGTGACCCAAAAACCAAAAAAAAAAAAAAAAAAAAAAAAAAAAAAAAAAAAAAAAAAAAAAAAAAAAAAAAAAAAAAAAAAAAAAAAAAAAAAAAAAAAAAAAAAAAAAAAAAAAAAAAAAAAAAAAAAAAAAAAACAAAAACAAAAACAAAAAAAACAACCAAACAAAAAAACACCAAAACCAAAACCAAAATTGGTTTTTTGAAAAAGAATCAGAACTAGTTTAAGAGTAAGTACCAACATGCAGTGAAGGCATTGATTATCTATACCCATCTCCAAGTGAAAGAATGATGTAAAACTTAATGGTTGTAATTAACCGTATTTTCACCACCGGTATATAAGACGCTCCCAATTTTAAGGAGGAAAGTCTAGAAAAAAAGATTCTGAACCAAATACTGTAGTAAAATATTTTATATCAACTGTATAAGGTTAACAACAGTTTAAGAATAATTTTATGTCAACCATGTAACATTAAGAACTTAGTACTCTTAACTTAATCTTTACTCTCATTAACAGTCAGTAAACAATAACAAAAATAAGACTTTAATGGTTTTATTCAAACCCCAAGAATTCCTCTTCTTTACTGCTATCAGAAATTAGGATGGACAGATTCTCACAGTCATTGTCAGCACTTTCTTTCTCACTGGTGTCAAATATGACATCATCTTCTGTTCCATCCAAGGCATTACTAATGCCACATTTCTTGAAGGATTTTACAATGTCCTCCTTAACCGAGTCCCATGACCTTTTAACCTATTCACACACTTGTGTGATAGTGGGCCTCTTCATCCGCCCAGTAGGAGTCAAATCATTGTTGCCAGCTGCCATCCAGGTGTTCCACTCCTCTAGCATCAGAACTTTGAATTGTTTGTTAATGGCAACATCCAGAGGTTGCAGCCATTGCAGTGTATGGACAGAGCTCTGCCTACTTAGGGGAGGAGCTCTTGTCACTCTAGGTCCTCATCAACTCAGAATGACAAGGGTTCTGCCCCTAAGTAGGCAGAGCTCCCACGTCCTCTGTGGTAGCTCCCGAAAAGTAGGTTGCCTGCAGCCCACTAAACACCGGGCCAGACCGGTAGTGGGCTGCGGCCCGGTGGTTGGGGACCGCTGCTTTAGGTACAATGCTTTCAGACAAAAAAATGAATGGATGGGGAGTAGAACCAGTTCTGCAGTGTATGGTATGTGCGGTGATTACTGTAACAGTAGTGTGATGTCTGTGATGGCAGCGTGTGACAGACATCTTACCTACAGCACGGCCCCCGTCCCCACTGTCATAAAGGGTGTGACCAGCAGCGCGACACAGAGCAGCATCAGTCTGGGAGAACAGTGAGTAGATGGCTGCAGGTCATCTGGGGGTCCGGGCACGGGTGCAAATACGCCGGAGCCTGGACCCTCAGATGGACATTCGCGACACACCCACTTTCCACCCCCGTTTTGGGGAAGAAAAAGTGCGTCTTATATGGCGAAAAATACGGTACTCCAAATTCTAGGGTAAACTGTCAGAAACTTGATATCTAAACCAGAGATTCAAATGATCACTTAGTGTGTTTTATTTTAATGTATCTGGTTTCTCTACAAATAGCACTTTTGGCCTATAGCTGTTCTGAATTATATTATTCAGGGTTGGGAGGTAGTACAATGGTTAGGATGTATGTACACAACCCGGGTTAAAACCCTGTACCATATAGGCTTCTGAATCTGATGGCACATGGCTTTAAGGGCTGAGTACTGCCCGGATGCATAATTCGACATTTACATTGAACCACTGACCAACTGTCTGAGATTTGCTGTTGGCCAAATCTCTCCAGCACAAATCAAGAGGACTCCCTACTCTGTACTATCCAGAATATTAAAAATTTCTTAAAAATTTAAAAAATTTCATCTATTTTTTTTAAATATGGAACGCTTCACGAATTTGTGTAATTTCATCTATTTTTGTTTGGGTTTAGTCACACCTAGAGGTGCTCAGGGGCTATTCCTCACTTTGTGCTCAGGAGTGCCAGGGATAGAACCTTGGTCAGGAATATGGGTCTTAACCAATGTACTATCTCTCAACCCCCAATTTTTTTTTTTTTTTACAAAATGTGACATTAAAGGTGGTGTAATTTCATAATAAATCCTATTTTTATAGTATGGATGGGATCAAGTTTATTCACTCGAAGTGATTTTGTAAAATATCACTATCTTAATAAGTTTGTTAGTCAATAATTCAATTCAGGTTGGATAATAGTTGAAAATAAAAATGCTAATGGCCCTTTTATTAACTCTATTTATTAGGATTAACAAAATCCAATAAGACATTCATAAAGACTTTCCGTTTTGTTTATAAAAATTTGCATCTGCATTCAGAAATAGTAATTTTTTGAAAATAAAATTCTACTGTTAACCTCCACCCACCCCACTTTTCACAGTTATTATGAGAATCAAAGGAGATACAGCAGATAAAGGTATCTTCAACACTGAAAATATAGAAGAGAGGGATGAACCAGGATTGACTATGAGTTGATAATTGTTGAAGCAAGTTGGGGTCCCTTCCATTATTGGACCGATTTATACATATATGTATAAAGAATAAAACAGAAAAGAAAAGAATATATATATTCTTTACATAAATATATATATTCCTTATGTAAAGAATATATATAAATATATTCTTTTCTTTTCTGTTTTTTAGTTTTGGACCTCATGTAGCAGTGTCCAGGATTCAGGGACCACTCTTAAAGGTGGTGTGAATAAAAATAAAAATACACATTTTTATTAATGTGATGCTGCTGGGCATTATGTTTGTCCACATTGATCTGTTGTACTAATTTTTTTTTATCACTTATTTCAAGTCATTAGCTTCAGATTCAGGACTAAAGAAATTGAGCAGTTTCAGTGTTTGGGAGGAATGTCAAATTAGAAGGATGGGAGAAAGTTTTGAAATTATTTATAAATAATTTATATTATAGTTTAGTGTTAATATTTGTGATATTAATGTATGTAATTATTATATCTCATACCTACTAAAATGCCCAAGAACTTACACAACTGTTCTTAGAATACTTTAAAACTGCCCCTCTATTCTCATGCCACCCTCTCCTCATCAGAGTTTTTAATTATTTTTAGTATTTTTAATTATTATTATTATTATTGTTTTTGGGCCACACCCAATGATGCTCAGGGTTTACTCCTGGCTATGTGCTCAGAAATTGCTTCTGGCTTGGGGGATCATATGGACGCTGGGGGATCAAACCTCAGTTCATCCTAGGTTAGTGCGTGCAAGACAGACACCTTATCGCTTGTGCCACTGGTCAGCCCAATTATTTTTTAATTTTAATTTTAAATCCAACAGATGCTATTTTCCCCCTTGTTTTGTTCCTCTATATGTCACAGATAAGTGTGATCGATCACCCAATGTATATCTTTATCTTTCTGATTTATTTTACTTAACAAGTTGCTCTTTAGTTCCATAACAGTTGCAGTGCTGTGCAAGATTTCATCTTTTCTAAAAGCCAAGTACTATCCCATTAAGCATATATAACACAACATCTTTATAAACTCAGCTGTAGAAACATAATTTATTGGCAAAATGCACAAAATGGCAGAAGTCATTTACAAAGAGGAGGGAAAGTTCAGTCAGCGAACAACTTATATGACAACCAATAAACTTATAAACTGGTCATAACTTATAACTTATTTTTAAAACAAAAAGTTGGCAGAAGAGATAGCATGGAGGTAAGGCATTTGCCTTTCACGCAGAGGTCATCAGTTCGAATTCCGGTGTCCCATATGGTACCCCGGGCCAGCCAGGATCAATGGAACCAGGAACCTGAGCATGGAACCAGGTAACCCCTGAGCACTGCCGGATGTGACCCAAAAACCAAAAATAAATAAATAAATAAACAAAAGGTGTACATTCTTTTTTAAAGTAATATCTTTATCTAAGCACCATTATTATAAACATGTTTGTTTTTAGTTATAAAAAAAAGAACACCTCCATTCACCATTGGAACCTTCACAACCACCAATGTTTCCTTTCTCCCTCCTCTCCCACCCTTCCCTGTATCCAAAATAGGCATTCTATTCCTCTCATTCACTACCATTTTCATGATAGTTGTTAGTGTAGTTATTTCTGTAATTGTATTTGCCTCTCTTTGTAGTAAGCTTCATATCGTGGACCAGTCCTTCCAGCCCTCATCTCTATTGTCTCTGGGTATTATTACAATAATGTATTATTTTTCTTAAATCCTACATAAGTGAATCCATTCTGTGTCTATCTCTCTCCCTCTGACTTATTTCACTCAGCATAATAGTTTGCATGTCCACCCATGTATAGCAAAATTTCTTGACTTTATTTTTCCTGATGGCTGCATAGTATTTCATTGTGAATATGTACCACAGTTTCTTTAGCTACTCACCTGTTATCGGGGGTCTGAATTGTTTCCAGATTATAGCTTTTGTAAATAATGATGCAATGAATATAGGTGTGCAGATGGCATTTTTGTATTGTATTTATGTGTTCTTAGGGTATATTCCTAGCAGTGGTATATGGGAACTCAATGTCCAGTTTTTTGAGGAATCTCCATATTGTTTTCCAGAAAGGCTGAATAAGATGGCATTCCCACCAGCAGTGTATGAGAGTCTCTTTCTGCCCACATCCCTGCCAGCACTGATTATTCTAGTTCTTTGTGATGTGTGCCAGTTTCTGTACCTGGAAATGGTACCTTATTGTTGTTTTGATTTGCATCTCCTTGATGATTAGTGATGTGGAACATTTTTTTATGTGACTTTTGGTCATTTGTATTTCTTGTTTGAGAAAGTGTCTGTTCATTTCTTCTTCCCATGTTTTTGACGGGGTTAGAATTTCTTTTCTTATTAAGTTCTGTCAATACCTTATATATCTTAGATATTAATCCATTATTTGATGGGTGTAGAAATACATATTAATTATTCAATCCTGGATGATTGTGGATGATGGTGGAATGGATGGTGAGGCCTTTCTTTGCCAGCCCGGACCACGCACCTGCCACCTTCTTCCTGCCGGTGGGTCTGTGTGTTCAGGATAGCGGTGAGGAAATGAATCATAGGCAATCATGAAGTTTCAGGAGATAAGGTTTTATTACAAGCCACGTGTAGCCTTTAATCTAACCTTTTAAGCAGGCTCTCTTCAGCAGCCCTGCCAACTCAACCTGTTTCTTCTCCCTCCATCCTGCTTCTAGCTTCCTCTCCAGCTACTTCCTCCTAAATCTCTCAATCCCCTTTACTCCCTGAGGCAATCCTTTTGTTACCTTCCAAAGACCCCTCCCAGAAATCAGCTGGTCTTACCATCAGGTATGATTACACAGGAAGATGAGGGATCAGGTGACAATGGATATTGGGTGAATAGGTTCTCCCAATCTGGGGGTGGCTTTTATATCCTAGTCACTATTTCCTTTGAAGTTTCAGAGGCTTCTCAACTTAATATCATCCCATCTGTTTATTTCCACTTCTACTTGGTTGGAGAGTGATGTTTCCTCCTTGAATATATCTTTAGTCTCAATGTTATGGAGTGTTTTACCAACATGTTCTAGATACAGTATGGTTTCAGGTATGATATCAAGGTCTTTAATCCATTTGAATTTGAACTTTGTGTATGGTGTTAGATGGAGTTTTGAGTTCACTTTTTTACTTGTCTCAGCACCACTTGTTGAAAAAGTTTTCCTTGCTCCATTTTGTGTTACTGGCCCTTTATCAAAGATTCATTGATTGTACTTGTGGGGAAAATTCTCTGAAAACTCAAATCTGTTCTATTGATCTGAGGGCCAGTCTTTATTTCAATACCATGCTGCTTTAATGACTATTGCTTTTTAATACAATTTAAAGTTGGAGAAAATGATGCCTTCCATTTTCTTTTTCCTAAGGGTTGCTTTAGCTATTTGTGGCTGTTTATTGTTCCAAATTAATTTCAGGAGCATTTGACCCACTTCTTTGAAGAATTTCATGGGTATCCTTAGAGAAATTGAATTAAATCTGTACATTACTTTGAGGAGTATTGCATTTTAATGATGTTAACTCCATGAACAATCCAGGAACAGGGAATGCGTCTCCATTTACTTGCATCCTCTTTTATGTATTGAAGCAGAGTTTTGTAGTTTTATTTGTATAGGTCCTATACCTCTTTAGTTAATTTGACTCCAAGGTATTTGAGTTTGTGTGACACTAATGTGAATGGAATTGTTTATTTAATGTCTGTATCTTCTCTATCATTATTTGTGTATAAAAGACCATTGATTTGTGCATGTTAATTCTCTCTTACCCTTTCATTGTGAATTTTGCTAGTGGTTTATTAATATTGTTTATTTTTTCAAAGCACCAACTTTTGCTTTCATTGATCTTTTGGATTGTTTTTGGATTTTAACTTCATTAATTTCTGCTCTAAGCTTTGTTATTTCCTCTGTCTATTTATTTTTGATTTATTTTGTTGATCATATTCTAACTTTTTAAGCTGTGTCATTAAGCTATTTATGTGAACCCCTTTCCTTCTTGATATGTGTTTGCAAAACTATAAATTTTCCTCTTAGAACTGCTTTTGTTGTGTCTTATAAATTCTGATAATTTGTGTCTTCATTTGTATTTGTTTCAGGAATCTTTTGATTTCCTATGACCCATTTATTGTTCAGTAGTGAGCTGTTTAATTTTCAGGTGTTAAAGTTTTTCTTTTGTGTAGTTCACTTCTAATTTCAGTACATAGTGATCCGAGAAGTGATCTGAGAAGGTTGTCTGTACAATTTCTATCCTCTTGATTTTGTGAATGTATTTTTATGGGCCAGTACGTGGTCTACTGCAGCATTCATTTCATTAAGTTTTGTCACTACATTCCAGCACTGTTTTCTGGCCTTGAGGGTTTTTTTTTGGCAGATGCTGTAAATCTTAAGGATGCTCCTTTGTACATAATTTGTTTTTTTGATCTTGCTGCTTTCAGCATTCTATCACTATCTGTGGGATTTGTTATTGTGGTGTTGGCCTGCATTATTTTCCCATTGTCATGCTTGTAGTTTGGTGTTTTCTACATGTTGTTCTGGAATTTATTGGTTAGAAAATGTGCACAGCTGTGAAGCAAATTAGAGCAACTGAACTCCTCTGTCTCAGCCCTTCATGAACAGAAACAGCCTACCTCTGATAACATGCCCTTCAGGAGATGCTTTCTGCTGTCCTTCCCTCCAGAGCTGTTCCTGGTGGGTGCTTGATGGCAGCTTTTATTCTAGGATTGCACTCTGTAGTGCAACTCTGTAGTTAAACTGGGACACAAACACATTGTAAAAGAAGGATTGTTGAAATATAGGGCACTTGCTTTGCATGTCACTGACTAGTTTTGACCTCCTAGAACACATATGGTCCCATGGATAAAAAGCATCTGTGCTCTGTGACCATTATATGGTCCCACTTACTCACACCCTTACCAAAGAAGGTTTGAAGAATATGCTTAAATAAGGAAAATAATTCCTATCAGTTTCAAAAGTAAATCTAATATTTGTAGGTAAATGTTGTCGATGTTGAAATGAATTTTCTTGATGATCTTCTACTTGGGTCTCTGGGACTCCAATGATTCTTATGTTGTTTCTTTTGGGTTTATCAAAGACTTCAATTTTCATCTGTTCACATTCCTTGAGTACTTTTTCCATTGCCCGATCGTTCGTCATAAGTTTCTTTTCCCATTTCTTCTGCTGTGATGAGTTTTTGTGCAACTCATCTTCCAGTATTCCG
>PVKC010052692.1:0-10234 GCA_004027635.1 Crocidura indochinensis
GATTTCAGTTTAGCAGAGGGCTTCCATTACTTCAGCAGCCAAAGTAGTGACTAATGGAGAATGTTCGGACACTAGGGGTGCTAGTGTGTGTGTGGGGGTGGGGGGTGGGGGGTTAATGTCAAACAGAATAAGTTCTCTCCACTACTTTGAATTGACTTGTGAGCTAATACCTCCCAGAATCATCTTCCCCACACATAAGATAGATGGATTGGGGGAAGCAGGGTAGGAAAATAAGGGGTGTTTAGCCTTTATCTGGTCCAGAGATGACATAGGAAAGACCAGAAGCCATATACCACCCCAGGTGAGAAGAAATAAACTAGCTAGCTTTACATAGAGATTTAATTCTCTTTTTTCCAAATATATGAATTTAGATAAATAATACAGATGAGTTTAGCACCACCTCTCTACTAGAAATTCCAGGTTACTCACTGTTTTATTAAGCATCATCACTTAAGATAGGGATGTTACTAAGCAAGCCCCCTCCATACACACACACACACACACACACACACACACACACACACACACAGCTGGGAGCCTCCAAATTGCTTAGGTCTGCTGACTGGGTCACACCCATCTCAACATTGTCTGCTATTATAGCGAAAGGAGATGCTATCCCAGAAATGACATCCCTAGGGGCATCTAGCAAATGTGAGAGCAGACACTGTTACAAGTGGCTTAAGATTTATTTTAAATCTCTTCCCCACTCAAGGAGGGTCCCAGGACTATGGGTGTGGAGGAAGAAGTTATGGAAACACAGAGCTGGGGCTTTGCAGGATTGGGAGAGGAAGGTAAGAAAAAGCACTAATCCTTCCGGAGAAGAAAGGACTCTTGTCACAAGATTGCACCCAGCAGGGCCTCAGTTAGATGAGGGGCCATCTCCTCTCCACCTTGTAAGGGAATGAGCCCTCGGCCAGAAGGTCAGCCTGGGAACATTGGGGCCAGCAGGGGGTCGAAGGCCATTGGAGGGTTGGAAAGTAAGATGTATGGTTTTTAGGCGGGCAGACACAATGTCACACTGTCAGGCCCACAAATGAATGAATACGAAGCCCTAGAAAGGGCTGAAGTGGGCTGGGCTGGCCTGGGATTTACCTCCTCTGCCTTTCCTTTCTTCTTAAAATGACAAATTATGCAAAAGCACTGTCCAGTGCACATACTAAATGCAATTGCAGCAGATGCAACCTATGAACAGGGTTTGATTTGTTGACTCCATACAATTCAGTTTCTTCCTGAATCATAGGGAACAGGTGGAAATAGAGGATTTCCCTAAGCATGATTTGTTCTTTTTTTTTGTTTTCTTTTTGTTTGTTTGTTGTTTGCTTTTAGGTCACACCCAGCAGCGTTCAGGGGTTACAGGCTCGGGGGACCATATGGGATGCTAGATTCGAACCATCGTTTTTCTGCATGCAAAGCAAATGCTCTACCTCCATGCTATCTCTCCTGCCCCAGGGCTTGTTCTTCTAAGCCAGCAGTCACACCTCTATATCTTGGCTCCACTGTTCTGCTGCATAGACCTCCCTTGCTTTCTCTTTTCTGCCTAGGATGCATGTGCATCGTACAGGAAGCAGGGTACAACTAATACTGGCAGAGATCTTTGAGATTCTCTTCCCATCCAAACTTTCTGCCCTCCTCCAGTCCCTGGTGCTTTGTTTCCATTTCTCTCTCCAGTCTTATAACATGTCTCTCTCCAGTCTTTACAACAGCCCCATTCCTCCTGCAATTGCAAGTAGACATAGCTTATAGCATCAACAGATCTTAGGGTGATTGTAGGTTTTATTGACACTACAACATAAAATGCAGATGCTCTCTCTCATTCTTCCCTGTACTTTCTACCTTAGAGCCTGGCTTATTGTTATGGTCCCCCAGCCTGCCAGAAGCGATTTCTGAGGATAGAGTCAGGAGTAATCCCTGAGCACTGCTGGGTATGACCCAAAAAGAAACCAAAAAAAAAAAAAATTAGGGGACAAGAGAGATAGCACAGCTGTAGGATATTTGCCTTGCACACAGCTGATTCAAACAAATAGTGGTTCAAATCCCACATCCCATATAGTCCCCTGTGCCTGCCAGGAGTAGACATCTAAGCACAAAGCCAGGAGTAACCCCTGAGCGTCAGCCACTGGGCGTGACCCAAAAACAAACAAACTAGCAAAATCAGGTCCCAGAGTTTCCAAATCTCTTTCTTGGGGGCTCCCAAACAGTACTGAGGAGGTCTGGGGGCCACTTTTGGCAAAATCCAGCTAACTGTGTTGGTGGTTCAGTGCTAGGATCTGAGGATGGGGTGTTGTTTGGGTCATGTAGTGGGGGAGATTAACTGAGGCCACCAGGGCATCGCTAAGGGGACCTGATAGCACTGAGTATGGAACCCAGGTGGGGTATGTGCTCAATTTAGCTGTCACTGCTGTATTATCTACTGGCCCAGCATTGGGAATGTTTTTAATACATTTTGCCATTCAAACACTGCCAGACTTAGATGGGCTGAAGCTAAAAAGGACATTTCAGGAAGAAGTCGGAATTAAAGGCTGTCTTTAAAGCTCCGGAACAAGAGGTTTTTGACTCATACCAGGCAACCACACTGGTCCCATGATATCCAGGATACAGCTACAGACAACAGGCTCCCTAGGCCCTCAAAGCTGAGGGTTGCCAGGTACCTCTGGTATTTATTTACTCAACATCCCAGACCTGGGGGCTTCTCCTCCAGCCTTGTCCCCGCCCAGGCACCTCAATGGGGCAGATAAGAGCAGAAATTGTGCAATCTTTGGGTGACCTTTGACCCCTTTTGAAGGTCTTTCCTACGCCCTCCTCCCACTCCCCCTCTCCAGCAGTGGCTCTTGCAGCTTAGACCCCAGTAAAAAGTGAGGGTGAAGAGATTTGCCTTCAGTTTTGCCTAAAGGCCCAATGCAACAGATCCAGAGGGCCAATGTGGACAGATAAAAACAAACAAACAAAAAAACGATTTTAAGCCAAAAAGAGAAGTTAGAAACTTCAGTCTCAGAACTATGGACTTTTAGAAACCTAGAGAGCTATTGTCAGAGCACTTAGAGTTAAATGGTTTCTAAATTGGGTTCCCCAGCTCTGGTTTTGCATCTGAAAGATTTGCCTGGAGTTGCCCCGCTGGCTCTCTGACAGGCCCATCCCGTTGGTTTGTGGGGTTTGCTTTGTTTTGTTTTGGGTGGTTGTGGTTTGGAGGGGGAGCAGGCCCGTGTGGTCTTGCAGATCTTATTTTCCCTGTGTGATCAGCCCTTTCATTTCAGGCCAGCCCTGGGCATAGGGATCAAGGTTGACTATTTCAAAGGCAGTGGCTCTCCCAAGAGGCTGAGGGCGATGCTTCCTGGGAAGTGTGGAGGAGCAGAGTGTCGCCCTTGATAAAGTCACAGAAAAGTTACATGATAGAGCGATTAAAGGAACACAGATACCCTTGAAGTGGGCTAAAATAAATGACTCCCTGGTGAGGCCTTGGAGACTTTTCTCTAAAAACAAAGTAAAAATTAGACCAGAGTGATAGCAAAGTGGTAGGGCGTTGCACACAGTCGACCCAGGACAGACCTGGTTCGACCCCCAGCATCCCATATGGTTCCCCTAGCCAGGAGCGATTTCTGAGCACATAGCCAGGAGTAACCCCTGAGCGTCACCAGATGTGGCCCAAAAACAAATCAAAAAATAAACAAAAATAAAAGTAAAAGTAAAAAATGATTTCTGCTTTTGTTCTGTATCTTGACCCTCTCAGGGAATGGAGGAACAGAGGAGCGGATGGACATACAAACCCTAGCAGTGGGTGCAATCCACATTGAGGGACTCCTTCCCTTTCCCCAGAAAAGGTGCCTATGATAAGGGGATAGCAAGTAGATGTGGGAATTGGGGTGGTACTTCTGGTTCAACATATGAGACACAACAGGGGAAAACAGGAGGAAACAGAAAACTGAGATGTACTGGCTGAAATGGGGTGTGCACTCTTTCTTATTTTGTGGCACAGAGTTACAGCTCAGTGAGGGAAATCCCAGACTGATGGAGTTACTGTTCAGAAGAACTCCCAGCATGGCGATGCCTAGCTTTTGGCTCCTGTGCAGACCCATGAAATTGCACTGGACATAATTACTGTTGTTGCTGCTGCTGCTCACATGATCTCAGCAATTTTGGGGGCATGTTTGTAAATCCTAAAAGAGAACTAGTAGAAAGATTTTCCCAAGCCAGCGCTTTGCACAGCCTCCTCCTGTCAGTTGCAAGGCATCAAGAGCTCAGAATGGCCTGGCTTCACAGTTGTCAAAACAGTTTCATATCACTTACCCTGCTAGTTATGTTTGTTCCAGGAAATAAACTGTATGCTAACATGATCCCATTGTCCCACTGAGGCAAAGAGAAGTTAAGTGAGTTGTTCCAAGTTTCACAGTAGGGCACTTGCCTTTATGTGGCCCACCCAGGTTCCATCCCCAGCATCCCATATGGTCCCCCAAACCCTGCCAGGAGTGATCCCTGAACACAGCGTCAGGTATAAACCATGAGCACCACTAGGTGTGACCCCCAAACAAAAATAAAAATAGTTGTAGAGCTACTTAACGAATGGGTCAAGCTGTTTCTTAGACCTGTTAACTGGCATACAAATACCCTTTCACCGGTTCTCAGAGCAAAGAAATTTCACCTACCAATAATGTTATAAAGTAATCACTAATTTTTCTTATCTCAATGTTCTTATCTCAATGTTCTTATCTTAATTTGCCAAGTATTATGAGAAGTCAGCATGTGAAATGTCACCAGGTCATCAGTCACCTTATGATAGAGGTTTGAAAACTCTACATTATATAGAAGTAGGCATGGAGAAGTTAAATGACAAGTCCAAGTGAGACATCAACTGAACTGAAACTCTGTTTACCTACAGATGTTAAATTCTTAACCATTGTTGTTTGATCCTCTGATATAATTACATCAGACTTATAATGTGAGTATGACATACTCTACAATGCTTTGTATATGGGGGTCTCTGGTTCTATCCCCAGTACTGCATGGCCCCCCAGGCATCAAGCAGGGAGAAGCCCCCAAGCCCTGCCCCAGAAAGAAAAAGAAAGCCGATATGTAACATAAATATATTCTTTGGGGGGTAGTGGGTCACACCCGGCAGCACTCAGGGGTTATTCCTGGCTTTATGCTCAGAAATCACTCCTGGCAGGCTCGAGGGACCATATGGGATGCCGGGATTCGAATCACCAACCTTCTGCATGCAAGACAAATGCCTTACCTCCATGCTATCTCTCCGGCCCCATAAATATATTCTTTTGGGACAGTTTTAACAAATAATAAGTGGCGTACCCTTTTAATGGGTTATTTTTATTTTGGTTGTCTGTCTTTTTGTTTTGTTTTTCATGATTAGTACTACTATCAAGGAAGGAATCTATCAACAAATTCTTTCTTTTATTTATTAATTTTTTTTGGTTTTGGGGCCACACCTGGTGATGCTCAGGGGTTACTCCTGGCTATGCACTCAGAAGTCGCTCCTGGCTTGGGGGACCATATGGGAAACTGGGGGATCGAATTGCGGTCCGTCCTAGGCTAGCGCAGGCAAGGCAGGCCCCTTACCTTCAGCACCACCACCCAGCCCCAACAAATTCTCTCTTCATTCCTGCAAATGTGGGTAGTTTTGCTAATAGATAGATCTATGACGTGGAGTAAATTATGAAATTCTTTTTCAATACCTCATCTTCCTCTTTTATGAGATGGGTATCATTATATTTATATCTCAAGATTGGTTTTAAAAAATTAGATGTAGGGGGTTGGAGAGATAGCATGGAGGTAGAGCATTTACCTTGCATGTAGAAGGACCATGGTTCGAATCCTGGCACCCCACATGGTCCCCCGAGCCTGCCAAGAGTGATTTCTGAGCATAGAACCAGAAGTAACCCCTGAGTGCTGCCGGGTGTGACCCCCCCCCAAAAAAATTAGATGTAACTCTTAGAATGAATTTCCCAACAGCAATTGGTGGGAAGCAAACTTGAATCAACTCCAAATCTTACATATGTGTCCTAACTGCAGGATTCCAGAGGCTTACAGATGTTCAGGAATATCCTAGAGCTCCAAGGAGGTAAGTGGAAATGCAGCAACTCCCAATTTATTTTTTTATTTTTTTTGGTTTTTGGGTCACACCCGGCAGTACTCAGGGGTTACTCCTGGCTCCATGCTCAGAAATTGCTCCTGGCAGGCTCGGGGGACCATATGGGGCACCGGGATTCGAACCGATGACCTTTGCATGAAAGGCAAACGCCTTACCTCCATGCTATCTCCCGGGCCCGACAAAAGACTTTTGAGAATGAAGTCTCATTCTTGAATCTTTACCTTGATGGTCCCCAACAGGAGTCACATCAAAGGCAGTCACTCTAAAGGCATAGCCAACCCTGAAAGGAAAACAAGGCTTGAAAAATTGCTGTACTATAGATGAATCCCAGCCTTTGAACACAGACTAACAAAGGGATCACCCCCTATAAGTAAAACTAGAAGTAAATAAATGTCTTTCTCTGCTCCTACATCAATATCTTACTGAAAAGTACATGGGAGTCTGAGAGTTCTATCATTTTATTCTGAGAAGAAAAATTACTCATATACTGCCTTGTTAAAAATTACCATTTTTTGAGGGCCAGAGAGATAGTATAGTGGATAAGGTGCTTGCCTTGCACATGACTGACTGACCAGATGACCTGGTGTTAGTCCCTGATAACTATATGATCCCCTAAGCACCATTAGGATTGATTCCAGAGTGCAGAGTCAGGAATAATCCCTGACCATAGATGAGTATGGCACACACACACACACACACACACACACACACACACACACACACACACACACACTTTTCATACCACCGCAAGATATTTATCTCAAGAACTTCAAAACACTAATTTGAAAAGGTAATTAGATCCCAGCATCAGTCACAATTGCCAAAACAGAGAATCAACCTAAATTCCCAACCAGAGGTGACTGAATAAAGAAGCAGGGAAATACACAATGAATTCTACTCTGACATTAAAAAGATGAATCCAGCAGCTGGAGAGGTATTAATTATAGTAGAGTAATTTGCGTTGTATGTTGCTCACCTGATTCAATCACTGGAACCCATATGGAATAGGTTCCACCTGGTTCCTTCTAGCAACACCTGGAATGATCTCTGAGCATAACCAGGTATGATTTCAAAATCAGAAAATAAGGGAAAAACAGAAAACAAAAAAAAAAGATGAATTCTAGACATATAATCCTGAAATGCTATAAGTTCTAAATGAGTGATGAATGAATTTAAAAATAACGGCAAATAAAAAAATAATGGCAAATAAATACTGAACTCTAATCAATAGTTTACATGCTTAAGTGTTTAGAAATATACTATAGGGATGCCCACAACTCATTTTTAAAATATAAAAAAGTAAGAGTGGATAGAGGGACTGTCAGATATATGATACAGCAAAATTACAAAATATTCATGGTACGTTTAGGTAAGAGCTTTATGACTGTTCACTGCACAGTATTTTTACTCTTGAGTGTGTTTGAAAATTTAATAAGTGCCAGGGAGGGAGGCCTGTATAGTATAGCTGACAATACACTGACAATGTAGACAGATATTTCAAATAACCTTCTACTCTGCTGACAGGCCTTGTGCCCTTAGGCAACTCAGAAAAAAAATCAAGTTTTCAATTGTTCCTTTAACCCCTTAAAATGCATCACTATTTACAGTCATCACTATTTACAGCCCCACTCTCCTCACCCAATCAGTGGCTGAGTTACCCTTCAGAATCAGGCAGCACTTATCCCTCCCTGGGCTTTCAGGACCCTTGTGAGACCACCACCCCCAATACAATTCGCTGCTTCTATCTGGTTCCTCTTTATGTTACACACAGCTACTGGACTGAGGATTGAAAATGAGGATTTTGGGACCAAGGAGATGGCTCAAGGAAGGGACTCGAGTGGAAGCCATTTATATGCTCAAGGTCACAAGATAATCCCTGCTACTACATGGCACCAGAGGCACCAAGTGTGGCCCTGGTGAGCCCAGCACTACTAGACTTGAGCATCATTGTATCATATACCTCCAGGCTGAACCCTCAATTATAATGGGTGGTGTTTTGCTGAGGGTATTGAGCTCCTGAAGACATTGATTTGGAGGACTCCTGGGCCTCTCACCACCTACCCCACCCCAAATAGAAAAAACAACCTCCTTACTGCTGACCTGAGCCATTTAGTCCAGGCCCCTGGGGTACTCTTTGACCATGTCTTAGAGGACCCCTTTCACCTCCTAAAGTTTTTTTGTTTTTGTTTTTTTGGTTTTGGGGCCACACCCAGTGACACTCAGGAGTTACTCCTGGCTATGTGCTCAGAAATTGTTCCTGGCTCAGAAGACCATATGGGATGCCAGGGATCAAACCAAGGTTCATCCTGGATCAACCATGTGCAAGCCATGTGCAAGGCCTTACTGTGTCTGCTATTGTTCCGGCCTCTCCACCCCCTAAATTAAAAAAAAAACAACTTCTTGGGGCCCGGGAGATAGCATGGAGGTAAGGCGTTTGCCTTTCATGCAAAAGGTCATCGGTTCGAATCCCGGTGCCCCATATGGTCCCCCGTGCCTGCCAGGAGCAATTTCTGAGCATGGAGCCAGGAGTAACCCCTGAGCACTGCCGGGTGTGACCCAAAAACCAAAAAAAAAAAAAACCAAAAAAACAAAAAAACAACTTCTTACTGTGATACCAAGGATCAAACCCAAGAACATCATATTGCAATGGCTCCTACCACTAAGCTATATTCTCAGCCCCTTAGTTGTAGCATTTGATTTATTTAGGGGGTGGCACACACAGTGGTGTTCAGGAACCACACATGGAAGTGTTGGAGGAAAGCATATGCAACACTGGGATTCAGAACATTGTTGTGAACACAAACCAAAAATGCCAGAACTCTGTTCTGTGTCTCCTAACTCATGCCTCATTTTTTTATTTTTAAGGAGTCCAAGAGAGAGAAAGAAAACAGTAATAGAGGCAGAAAAGGGGTCAGACATAAAGACCAATGACCAAGAGGCTGATTTCTTTATAGTCACCAAAACCCTAAACAACCACTGCCTGGTTCTTTCCCTACATTCAGTATAGTGCTTGGGACCCAAGCCTACCTGGGTTCAATCCTTGGCACCTCATATAGTTTCCTGAACACCTTTAGGAAAGAACCTTGACTGAGCATGTGTAAGCCCTGAACACAGTTGAATATAGCCCCCAAATATTCTTATTCTTTTCTAAGAAAGATCAAACCCTAGTCAGTCACATGCAAGGTAAGTAGCCTACTTGCTGTACTATCACTCCAGTTAATAGTTGTTGAACAAATAGATAAAAAGAAATGAAAGTAATAAATCCAGAACATAACCAAAAATGGAATAAAGTGGGATTGCCCAAGACTGACTAACACAATACTTCATTCAACGAAAGTTTATCAAGCATCTACCCTGAGCTCTGCAATGAATATGGAAGACTATAAGCCTGGTCTCGTGGTGCAAACATATTACCGGATGGACTATCATAAGTGGCTAAATCTGGGGAGATGCTCAAAGTGGCTTCCTTCCAGAGCCTGGCATTTGACTTTATTTCACTCAATTCATATGTTCAGTCTTGGTATTGACAGACTTGTTAGGAAGAAAAAAAAAGGGGGAGCAAAGCAATAGTACAGTAGGTGGGGCACTTGCCTGCATGCAATCAAAAAAGATTCAATCTTTTTTTTTTCTTGGTTTTTGGGTCACACCCGGTGATGCTCAGGGGTTACTCCTGGTTATGTGCTCAGAAGTCGCTCCTGGCTTGGGGGACCATATGGGACGCCAGGGGATCAAATCGCAGTCCATCCTAGGCTAGCACTGGCAAGGCAGACACCTTACCTCTAGCACCACCAAACCAGCCCCCCAAGATTCAATCCCTAACATCCCATATGGACTCCAGAGCACATCCAGGAGTAACCCCTGAGCACAGATCTAAGTCCTGAGTACTGCCAAGTGTGGTCTCCAAATCAAACAAAATAAAAAAAGAAAAAAGGGGGCCCGGGAGATAGCATGGAGGTAAGGTGTTTGCAAAAGGTCATCGGTTCGAATCCCAGTGCCCCATATGGTCCCCCGTGCCTGCCAGGAGCAATTTCTGAGCATGGAGTCAAGAGTAACCCCTGAGGGGCCCAGGAATTAGCATGGAGGGAAGGCATTTGCCTTTCATGCAAAAGGTCATTGGTTCGAATCCCGGTGCCCCAT
>PVKC010052693.1:0-10192 GCA_004027635.1 Crocidura indochinensis
ACCACTAGGTGTGGCAAAAAAAAAAAAAAAGTAGGCTCATTCACTCCCAAGAAAAACTTACTGGTAAGGGATCATGTCAAGAGACAAAATAGGCTTAAAACTATCCCTTTCCCCCCAACCCCCCAAAAAAGGAATTCCTGAACTGACAAAAAAGGTAAATAAAAGGAAACTAAAGATCTCCCACAATGCCATCTTCCCTGCATAGCAAAAGCAGTAGGCCCTTGGTGCTAACCCTATACTGCCCACTTCTGGCCAGAATGAAAAGCAGCCCCCACCCAGCAACTAAGTCCACTTGGACCTCTGCTGCCCTCCAGTGATGGCAAGAAACTAAGTTCTAGCACAAAGATATCAGTGGTCTTCTGCCACAAATTCAATTTCCCTCAGGCTTTCTACTTAAGTCTCTCAGCATAGGAACCATATAATCAATCCACATGGTGGCAGCAGAGCCTAGAAAGTTACTCTAAATTTGCCTTGCAAAGGTAATGTAATCACTATGCTTAACCCATGACTCCAAAAACCACCTGTAGCCATGCACACAGCCTACCTAAATTCAATCCCTGACATCCCATATGATTCCCTGAGCCCATTAAGAGTAACTCCTGAAAACAGTCAGAAGTAATCCTCGAGTACTGCCATGTATGTCTCCCAGAACAAAACAACAACGAAAAAGCCACCTGTAATCAATCATATTTGTAAATAGCAATGCTAATATTTATCAGAGTTACAGTCTACTCAATCCTGCAGCCCCCTCTCTCTCTAACCAGTATTAAACAAAATTGTTTAAAAGAACTGAGAACTCTAGAGGGACTAGAACAGTGAGTGTTCACCTTACACACAGCCAATGTGGAATCAATCCCCAGCACCCCATATGTTCCCCTGACCTTGTCAGGTCTGGCTCCAAAATAAAAAGAAACAAAAACAAAACAAACAAAAATAACTGTGAGAGAAGCCTCCATTACAGAAGAAACACCAAAGGAGTAACAGCAGTAGGGCGTTTCCCTTGCATGCAGAAGGATTGTGGTTCTAATCCGGCATCCCATTTGGTCCCCTGAGCCTGCTGGGGCGATTTCTGAGCATAGAGCCAGGAGTAGTCCCTGAGGGCTGCCGGGTGTGACCCAAGCACAAAAAAAGAGGGTGCACAGGATGGGGGAGCTTGTGTGAGAGAGCATCCAACACAAATCACATTTTTTCCAATAGCAAGTCTTCTCTTTCTGCCCATTTCAATTTCTGAAATTCATTCCATGATCATTTCATAATACCAGCTTCATGCTCCTTCCCCCACCAATACACCTGCATGCTCTTCATCTCCCTGTGGAACAAGGAAGATGAGCTGCCACTTTTTAACAAGAATTTCCCAGGTATGAAATAAACAAAACAGGAAACGATGACCAAAGTACACCAAATTTTGATTTCTTAAATAGTCAAATGAGAGTCCCTGTCAGACAGATTTTCATTCAGAAACATGTACTGCCACTTACGTGTCAAATACTGATCATCATTTCAGGTGTACACAGACTAAAGGCACTCGGCAACTCATTGGTTTTTCACTTTTACATTGAGGGGGGAGGGGTTTGGGGCCATACCAGGTGGCATTTAGGCATTATTCCTGGCTCTGCACTCAGAAATTACTCCTGATGGGCTCAGGAGACCATATGGGATGCTAGAGATCAAACCCTGGTCAGCCACATGAAAGGTAAATGCCCTACCCACTGTACCATCACTCCAGATCCTACATTTTATTTTTATGATAAACTAAAATACATTGGAAATCTACTCTTAACCAGAAGGATAGCCAGATATAGCCAGGGCTGCCAACTGATTAGTTTAAGTCTTACCTGAACATTGCCTAGTACTGGAGCTAAGAGATAATTTAGGGCTGAGGCACAGCTGCCTTGCATGCAGCCAACACCAGTTCTATCCACAATCCCATATGGTCTCTAGAGCATACCAGAAGTGACCCCTGAACAGAGCCAGGAGAAGTCCCTAAGCACAGCAATCTGTGGCCCAACACAAAGTCCCCACCCAAAAATAAAGATTCCTACTCTTTATAGGAATGTTTACAGGCATGTTTACAGGATACCACAAAACCTAAAATATGCAAGGGTTGTGTTAAAGAACTAGACTTTACATTAGTGCAGGTTGAATGACTTATCATGAGGTGGCCAGGGAAAGCTCAGTGGCATAGCACTGGCAATGTTTCACATGCCAAATACACTGATCCAGGGAACTGTCATGTGAGGATCGTTGGCACCCTAAATGAGACTCTTGGCAAGCAGACTATGTGTGTGACAGACACACCCCTAATAATCACAGCCAATCACAACAGCACGGGGAAAAGAAAACATTTTAATAACAGAAAATACACCATGAAAATGTTCAAGTCTTAACACAGAGGGAAGGAAGTTGCACTGGAAAGGGATCCCAAGGGAAAGTCATCTGAATCGACAATTTTTAATCTGTTCAAAACCTGTCAATTCCAAGTGATGAATACACAGTTGTTTGTTATATTATTCTCTGTGTTTTCCTATATTTTCTTGAATTGTTACAATAAAATAAATTAAAAAAAAAAAAGCTAAGTACTAAGGGAAACAACTCTGTATAATAGCAATTAGGTTGGCACCGTGGACTCAGTCATCTAGCAGGGGTTGGTCATGGAGAATGAGACAAACACACACATAGGAAAGAAAAAAACACACACAAGAACTGTCCAAACTTTAGTCACGTTGGCAGCTATTAGTGGTCTCACCGGTTATTCAATACCACATTACTGCCCCACCCTCACCAACAAGTGAGCCACTGTTTACAATAGCAGCAACTAAAAAACCCTAAATTGTGTTTGCCCTGTTACCTATTCTACTCTTTCCTGGGTGCATGCTTTACCTAAACTTTTACCTATGAGAATATCCCAATCTCGAGAGATTTTTGGTAGGGTAGCAATGTCCAATACCACAGAATAAAGCAATTATTGTGGTTAACTTTTTTTTTGTGAAGCATGATTAGAAACTTACTTAGATATGAGAAGTAAGGGGAATATGGGCTTCTCCACAGTGGAATATGCTAGTGAGCAAAGAAATATAGACAAGCAAGTGAAATGTGTACAAGGGAAAACCAGGACTTAAAGAACAAGCCTGTGCTTAACTCTGAAATATATTTCTTCACTCTGCAATTATCAAACTAAGTAAAAATGGAGCCATTGAACTAGTTAAAAGGGCTAGAGCAGTGGTAGGCAACCTGTGGCTCGAGAGTCATATGTGGCTCTTTACACATTTTGTTTGGCTCTTCTGTGTACTGGGTGGCCGCTCCAGGAGTCAGGACTCTGCTTCTAGCCTCTGTCAGTGCGCCCTGTGTAGCTCTCAAAATAAATTTCCTTTTTTTTTTTTTTTTTTTTTTTTGGTTTTTGGGTCACACCCGGCAGTGCTCAGGGGTTACTCCTGGCTCCATGCTCAGAAATTGCTCCTGGCAGGCACGGGGGACCATATGGGGCACCGGGATTCGAGCCAATGACCTTTTGCATGACAGGCAAACGCCTTACCTTGATGCTATCTCCCGGGCCCCTCAAAATAAATTTCAATGGTGATTTTCGAGAGATTTGGCTCAGTTGAAAAAATAGGTTGCTGACCACTGGGCTAGAGCATATGCTTTGCATATAAGAGGCCCAGATTATGGTTCTGGCATCACATCTCTTCCCAAGTAGAGCCAGGAATGACCCTGAATCACCCAGTCAGGAGTAGCCCTGAGCACCACCAGGCATGGTCCATAAACAATGGATTATCAAATTTCTAGCAAGAGTCTCTGAGCCTGTTGGCTATAAAATTATCAAGTCTACCTTTACAAAGTTATGTGAAAATAAAATATAATACAGAATAACCCTTTAAAGTCTGCCTGCAGTGGGTACTCATTATGTTATCTCCTCTACTTGGCCCTGAATAAATCCATTTTTAAACTCTGCCATATTCTTTTGATCTGCTTCCTGAGAGTAACTGCAGTTTTAAATGTCACTCCCCCACCCAATTCATGCAAGAGCAGCACACTATGGATGTTTATTCTTTTTATGCCCAACTCTCAAATGTACTTGGCAAGTATGAAGAATGTAATCTACTTTGTTCTATCTTCTGAGCTGGTGTAAATATTGAACTCACTTGGAAACTATTTTAAAAGTGTTGTTGGCACTCCACACATAGAGCTGAATTAGAAGCACATGAAAAGGGCAAATAGATATTTAGAAATATAGCAAGACAGTATAGTAAAAGTCAAATGAAGGATCTCTGTGAAAAACTCTCACAGTGGGAGGAGAGATGAAGAGAATTTTTCAGAGCAGTAGAGGTAACACAATAGGCTAGATTTATACTTCACATAAGGCCTGGTTTCCTTTCCCTGCACTATATGCCTCCTTGTCCAACCCCAAGCACAAAAATATGATTAGATCTCAGAATACTGGGTGTGGCAAAAAATAATTGTAATTAATTATGAACTCCCTACATAACAATGTTACATTGTAGTCTAGGTCTGAAAGGTTTTGCTATACCTTGGACCCATATTTCCTTCCCCACTGAACAAGTGTCCTTAGGTTGTTAATATGATCCGCAGTACGGTTTCTGCTGAGCCTGCTATTTTGTCTGTTCCTGTCATAATTTTGAAATACTAAGCTCTCTGCAGCAGAGTACTCCTCCAATCACAACAGCTCAAGGAAATAATTTTCTATGCTGTGTTATCTCCCTAAACTCAAAGAATATCCTTGATCCTTGGTCTCTTTGTTCTTGCCCTTTCTAAGCACAAATCACAACTCATTTAGCAATAGAAATCGAGAGTCAGGACATCACGTACTTATGACCTATTACTCTCAGTGTCAAGTTACTCATGACAAGCATGAGAGCGTTTGTGTCAGTGGGTCTGTTTTCTAGCTGTGCTCTAAGAGTCAACACTGGTCAGATACTGTGCTGCCTCAGCTCCACGTAGCACAGCTGCTCCTCTTTCTGGACTCATACAACACTCTAACTTTGCTAGTCACATGCTTTCTCTCCTACTCTCCTCTTCTCTTTACCAAGGAAGGAGTCACATGCTACTTTTCTTAGTGTTCCCAGTAACATCACATGCAGGAGAGGGCAAATCTGGTCCTAATCAGGTTTCCAAAGAGTTGTTATGAGTATTTAAGCTGTATTAGAACAATGGGCAGTCTTCTTTCTCAAACTGAGAAAGAAATCTGACAACTTTCACCTTCCTTTTAGTTTGTTTTTTGTTTTCTGTTTTAGGGCCACATATAGCAATCTCAGGTGCTACTCCTGGCTCTGTACTCAGTAATTACTCCTGGCAGTGCTTGAGGGACCTTATGGGATCCCAGGAATCAAATCCTGGTCAGTCACATGCAAAGCAAGAACGCTATCCACTGTACTATCACTCTGGCCCCCAACTTTTCAACTTCTATCACTCAAACATATTCTGGCTCCATTGCTGCTTTTAAAAACTATATCAAATTGTTTAAGAAAAATGCTTCACTATAAAAAATGAAAAAAGGAAAGCAAGCAAATGAATCAAATCCCTTACAATTTTCAACAGTACTGATCAAACCCACATCTCATGTATACAAAGTATTCTTGAGCCATATCCTTGGCACTTCATCCTGCATTTTAAAGTTCTTTCCTAATCTAATTCAATTCCCCACTTCTACTTTATCAAGTATGTTATTAGCAAATGGCCATTCATTCATTCAGCATATACTAGAAACTATAAAAGCACTATAAGGTACTCTGGGGACAATGGCCTAGCATTTAATTTCAGTTAAGATTAAAATCAGAAAAAAAATATAGAGCAAATCTAAAAGCAAAAAAAAAAAAAAAAAAGCCTAAAATTTATGTCTCTTCCAAAATTTCTGGGCTCTTTTCATGGAGTTATTGGTGCAGAAATTAATGTATTAGCTAGCTACAGGCAAACTTCCATTTTCTGTTATCGTAATGATTTGCAGAACAGTAAGAAGAAAAGGCAATGACCAAGAGCAGCAACACAGATGAATCATAATGATATAATGCTTACTTTGCAGACCAATAGAAAATGCTACAACCATTTTATCAGCAATATAGGAACCTTGTCAACCACAGACAAAACCAGCCCCATACAATTTCTACTGTTAAAGTCAACATTATGGGACAAGAGTTATGATTATCACTTACATTCTTATCACCTCCTATTCCTCAATTAAAAGGAATTATTCATCCAACGAAGTTCATAACAACAAGGTGTAGAATGGTGCTGGCAAAAAGAAAATCAGCAAAGGCTCGTTCTGGGGAGATGCCTTGGAAATCCGCTTTGTTCTGTGGGTTGATCTGTATTCTCAGGCAAACTATATAAGAAATAAAGTACAACCATGATTATTTACAAGCATCAAACAATATTGTTAATGAACACATATATTCCCTGTGATTCATCAACTATTCTAAAAGAAACAATGCATGTCAGGCCCGGAGAGATAGCACAGCGGTGTTTGCCTTGCAAGCAGCTGATCCAGGACCTAAGGTGGTTGGTTCGAATCCCGGTGTCCCATATGATCCCCTGTGCCTGCCAGGAGCTATTTCTGAGCAGTCAGCCAGGAGTAACCCCTGAGTATCACCGGGTGTGCCCCCCAAAAAAAAGAAAAGGGGGCCGGGCGGTGGCGCTGGTGCCTGCGCTAAACTAGGACAGACCGAGGTTCGATCCCCTGGTTCCCCATATGGTCACCCGTGCCTGCCAGGAGCGACTTCTGAGCCAAATAGCTAGGAGTAACCCCTGAGCGTCACCGGGTGTGGCCCAAAAAACAAAAAACAAAAAAAAAAAGAAAAAAGAAAAAACCCAATGCATGTCTACATTAAAAGGCACAGGAATAATATCCACCACAGCTCTAAATTTGAACCAATCTTTTTATCTACAGGAAGTATAACTGCAAATGCATAAAATAGATTACACAGAGAAACAAAACAATTTTCTAAAATAAATAAATTCCACTGGACGGGTTGAGCAACATAATAATAATAATAAAAAAACAAGCTATTTAATTCCATTTATATATAGGCACAATCAATCTATGACAATCCAAGTCAGGAGACAGTAGCTTTAATCTTTCACGAAGTGAGATGAAGATGGACATATAGAAGGTTTCAAGATACAGGTAATATTCTAAATCTTAAAGTTGGTGGTGGTTAAAGTTGGTGGTGGTGCACACTTCAGTTTCATAAAGTTAAAGATAATATTTAAAAGTAGCTTCTCAAGTAGGAACAAAATCTAAAGGCCTACACAGAAAAATTAATATAAAGATATCATAAGCTTATATTTAAGTAACAATGGACAAAACGGAATGTCAGAGGTGATGAAACTGAATTTATTTTTAACATAATTATATGGTACATAGCAGAGATTATAAACATGTCATCCATAAGGATCTCATAGTTGTAGATAAATTAACTTCAAAGTTTCAGCAGCTGCTTGTCTCAAAAAAGACAAGAAACTCAAGCTTCTTGACAAGTTCTTTTTGACAGAAAACTCTCATGCCACATTCTGTAACTTTGAAGATTCAAGCTGATACAGCAGCCATAGTCACCATCTGACATGAAATAGAAACACCAAGAGTACACTTTGCCAGAATATCGTTATGCCTGTGAAAATTACCCCATTTAAGAAAAGCCAACTTTGGGGCAGCAATGGTGGTGCAAGAAGTGTCTGCCTTGCCCGAGCTAGCCTAGGACAGACCACAGTTCAACCCCCCAGCATTCTATATGATCCCTCAAAACAGGAGCGATTTCTGAGCACATAACATTAGCATCCATTCCATCACTAAGCAAGAAAAGCATGAACTGAATTCTAACCCACCAGTCAGAAAATCATCAGTGTAGCTCTCCAGAGCCTGTTACTATGGCAATAGTTTTCATTAGACTTCAACATGTAAACACTGCAAAAGCACCACTGATCTTTCCAGGTACCTGGACCCTTCAAATTATGAAGGACACAGAACAAGGGCACCCAATTAAAATCCTGCTGTGGAGAATACAGATTGGTTTGCCTTTCAGGAATGAAGCCTGGCAATATCTATTAATATTTTAAAAGTTCTTACCTTTTAACTAAGAAATTCATCTATAGAACAAAGACATTTTAACACATTGTTTGTTTATATTAAAGCAAAAAGCATCCAAAGGTGACCAAGGGATTTATTAGCAGTTACATTACAGATACACAGTCAAATGCTATGCAATGCCATGCAATTATTGAGAAAAAAATAGTATAAATTCTCTATTCATCGACAGTAAAAAATCCAAGATAGAATGTGGGGGGAGGGTCATTCTATTCCACATATATCTTTTGAAAATAGAAGTAGATATAAAGATACATTATTTCCATATTCACTTTAGTTGCAACCTAGAAAAAAAATCTGGAGAAACAGATACCAACTCTTAACAGTGGCAGCTCAGGTAGAAGATGCAGGTAGAGTTTCAGATAATACAAGAGGACCAAAGAGAATCTCCTGATGAGCAGTAAATTCCCTAAGTGAAATCCAAAGAATCAAAGTCCCAAAGAGAAGGAAAGGACACGGGTGGTTCTCAAGACCGTGTGGGGTCCCCAAGACCAAGACCCTTAAAACACTGGCATCGTGGTGGACAGGCTGTGGAGGCTGGAGCAATCACCTTGGGAAGCTTTCCAAAGTATTCAGCCTTCTTCCAGAACCTGATAAGCATCTCCAGGTACAGAATTACAGACCACGCCAGAGCCTGTTCTACTGATAGGGGTGTCACATTCTTCAGGTGTATAAGGGTACAACAATGACCAAAAAACGCCTATTCCAAAAACTCCTCCAGAAAAGCAACTTTAGGGGCCTGCAGTGGTAGGGCGTTTGTCTTGCTCACGCTAACATAGGACGGACTGTAATTCGATTCCCCAGCATCCCATATGTCCCCCAAGCCAGGGCAATTTCTGGGCACATAGCCAGGAGTAACCCCTGAGCATCACCGGGTGTGGCCCAAAAACAAAACAAAACAAGGGGGCCGGGCGGTGGCGCTGGAGGTAACGTGCCTGCGCTAACCTAGGACGGACCGAGGTTCCATTCCCTGGTTCCCCATATGGTCCCCCGTGCCTGCCAGGAGCGACTTCTGAGCGAATAGCTAGGAGTAACCCCTGAGCGTCACCGGGTGTGGTCCAAAAACAAAAAACAAAACAAAAAAAGCAACTGTAGTTGATAAGGAATGAAGGCTGGTCAGCCTCTGTGGAAATATGGAGGGTTCCTCTGAAAATGATTGCTTACTGGCCTGCTCTGGGGCCCACCACACAGTGCTGAATGAAGGGCTACTTCTGGCTCAATACATGAGGATCTATTCCCAGGGCATTCAGAGGACCATGCAGTACCAGAGACAGAACCAAAGTCTCTGGGTTTTGCACTAGCAAAGTTTTGCAGTTTTACACTAGCTCTTTCAGATATTAAAAATAGATCTAGCATGTTTCAGCAATTCCATTCCTAGGCATCTATCAAGAGAAAAGTAACTCTTAATTCAGGGCCAGAGAGACAATTTAGCAGGCTATAAGCATAAGCTTTGCATACAGGAGGTCTGGGGTTCATGCCTCAACACTGCATAGTCCCCTAAGTACAGTCAAATCTGACACCTGAGCACCAAACTAAGAGTAGCCTCTAGCCTCTGAGCACTTCTGGGCATGGCACTAAAACAAAACAAAATAAAATGATAAATCCAAGGCTGAAGAGATGGCATAAAAGACTAGAATATGTTAATCTAGAACTAAATAGATCCCCAAGCACATTGACTAACAAAAAATTAAAATAAATTGTTAACTTAGAAATATACCCCTGGGGCTGGAGAGATAGCACAACAATGTTTGCCTTGCAAGCAGCTGATCCAGGACCAACGGTGGTTGGTTCGAATCCCTAAGTCCCATATGGTACTCCGTGCCTGCCAGGAGCTATTTCTGAGCAGATAGCCAGGAGTAACCCCTGAGCACCACCAGGTGTGGCCCAAAAACCAAAAAAAAAAAAAAAGAAAGAAAATAATAAAGAAATATACCTCTATTGTAAATACATAATCTAAATTATAACGTGGAAAATTAAGCAAATGAATACTTTTTTTTTGTTTTTGTTTTTGTTTTTTGTTTTTGGGTCACACCCGGCAGTGCTCAGGAGTTACTCCTGGCTCCATGCTCAGAAATTGCTCCTGGCAGGCACGGGGGACCA
>PVKC010052694.1:0-10237 GCA_004027635.1 Crocidura indochinensis
AAAAAAAATATGTGGGACTAATTTTCCCTAAGATGATGAGGCTGCAATTTCTTCATGAAAAATTTGAAAGCCAGCCACGATGGCATATGTCCCAGGGTAAATTTTCTAGATGAATGTGGACTAGAATGAACTTTTCTAGTTGTGATGAGATTCCTTTACATGGTCAATGATATCCCTAAACTTTTCTCATTCTATGTGCACTATTTTGTTTGCTTACTGTTATCTAAGCCAGAGTGTGTCTGTTTAATTACTATTAAATTTCAGTATTTGATTACTTATGTAAGTGTACTATAGGCAAGGCATATTTCCTGGCATATACATTTAGTACTTCTCAAAAGAGATTTAAAGATGCTACCATTATTTCTTATTAAAACTGAGTATACCAATGGAACATAAATCTCTGACTTTTGAACCTTTGATAACTTCAGAAGGCTTCTGCTTCATAATCAGAGGGTAAGCTTTCCTAAATACATTCCTGTGTGCCTAAAAATGACAGCATAGGGGCCAGAGGAATTGCATAATGACAAATGCACTTGCCTTGCATGTGGCTAACCCAAGTTGGATACCGGCATCCCATATGGTCCCTTGAGCACTTCCAAGAATGACTCCTGAGCACAGAGCCAGAAGTAAGGCCTGAGTGCCACTGGGTGTAGCCCAAAAATAAACAAACAAAAACAAAAGCCAAAAAATATCACAGATCTAGAATCTGTAACATGATGAAGAAGAGAGAGCATAACTTGGCATCAGATGCTCTTTGTTTATCTTGTGCTCTACTTGCCAATGATTTTCATCTCTAAAGTTTAATGTTTTCTAGAAAATAAAGTGACATTTGTGGCTTGTTCTATTTTGAATAATCAATGTGCGTTGCTTATACCTAAAGCATTTCCCCAGGGCGAGAAACTTTTAGCACTGAAACTGAGAAAGACCCAGTCTTTTTCAGAAAGCACATTTGTTGGGAAACTCAAAGCTAAGAATGAAGATGGGAGCAAGTGCTTAATGCTTTGCTACTAAATCAGAAGTTGTTTTTTACTTATTTTTTTTAATTAAATCAACATGAGATACAGTTCAAAAGTTGTTGATGGCTGAGTTTTAATCATACAATGTTCAACTTCCATCCCTTTACCAGTGTTCATTTCCCACCATCAATGTCCCATTTCTTTCTTAGTCCCCCACCCTCCCTACAAACTTGCCTCTATGGCAGAAACTTTTCTCTCTCTCTCTTTTTTCTCCTTTTCTCTTTTTAGGCACCATGGTTTGCAATACTGCTACTGAAAGGGTATCATGCATATCACTTTACTTCCTTTCATCACCCTGTTCTGATCTAGAGTGATCATTTCCAACTCTCACTGTCATAATCATCTCTTCTCTGTCCTAACTGCATTCTCCATACCTGTGTGGAACATTTTCTACCATGAATCAGACCTCTTGGGCTATTTTTTATTATCTCCGGATTTTATTTTTATACTATGTTTTTTTAATATCCAGCAAAAAAATGTAATCAAAATCCAAAGCTTTTTTCCCATAAACACAGTAGTTCCTGGAGACAAGAGCCTCCCCAATTTGGTTTCTCTCGGGGCTTACACATCTTTCATCCCAATTCCCACAGTAAATGTCCCCCCTTTTAATCCTTAACCTGGAATGCCAACTGAGATCCAAGGAATATTCCAGGCTCTAGTTCCTAGATTTTGACTGGCTCCTGAACTCTGATTGTGACTTTGATCTCAGCTACAGGTTCATCTGGACTTCTACCAAAGTTGGTCCCTCTATTGTACATTCACCCTAAATCAAAGTTAAGAGGTCGCTGCTTAAGCCTGGGGATCATTTTTCAAATAAACAAACCACCACAGATGCTGAGATAAGAGAAAAGAGTTTTCATTCTGGCTGGGCTAACTGTGATGGTTTCAGTACTATTCATCCTGAGGTCATAATTAAGCCAGAGGGACAATAAAAGCCTCTTGTTCAACTTAGCTTTCCATATAAGAGTGATGTAGTTTGAGAAAGCCAGTTCCAACAACCACTTCTCTGTGATCCTTATAGCTCTATTTTCTGCCTCTCCATTTCTCTCCCCACCCTCCATCCCTCCCTTCCTCTGATCACATTGTTTAATAGCCACAGTGACTCAGGAGAGCATTTGAGGGGCACCTACATCCTAGGTTCTGAACATCAATCTGCTCTTTTTGTTCCTGGGGGAGATAAGGGTGCAGTCTCTGAGTAAGAGAAAGAACAAAGGGCAATTTTGAATTTGATCAATTAGAACAAATGCTTGCTGAATGCCCATTATTCAGAAAGATAAATGTGAAATGCAAACACTAATGAGCAGCCTGACATGTTGAACATATGGAACAAGGCAGCACGGCAGAAACTGAGGAACAGGATGGGAAAAGGAGCAGGTGAGCTGCTCATTGAGAATCTGATGGTGACTTCCTGTGTCTGACAGTGGCCCAGAGTGGATTTGGGAGCTATTCCCTGAGTGAAAGCTGCTTGGGCTCTTCATCCTTGGAGAAACAACATTTTGCTTGCTCATCAAATGAGAAAAAGGGAGTGTATCCCCAGTAAAACATTTTACCCTGAGGTGCAATGAGCAAATAAAATAGAAAATATGAATGAAAATTGGATTAGAACATCTGTGACTTAGAGCAGCTCTAATGATGGAATGAATGACCTTTAACAATCTTCTGGAGGCTGTGGGTTTTATTTTATCTTTTCTTAAATTTTAGCCATTCTTATATCATATTTATTTATGGTTGGGCTAAAGGCACACAATATTGCAACAATGAGCCTGTCACAGCATCCACTTCCCTCCACCAATGCCGCTAGGCCTCATTTTTTTTCCAAGTACCAGTGGCCATGAAGGTTTTATGCAAAGGGATAGCACCCTAAGTTTTACTGGTAGAAGACAAGTATGTGTATTAGATGGGCATCCACCACCATGCAGGGAAATTAAATTTCTGAAATCAGGAGAACTGGAGCAAAACTGGCCCAAGAGAGATGAAAGTGTTTAATACCTTCATATGAAGGAGATAATTTGGGAAAAATATAGAAATCTACTAATAAGCCAGGCATATTTGAGAACGTGCATGTGGCAGTATTGTAAGGACAATGGAAATGGAAATGGAAGTGCTCAGTAAACCCATAGGCAGATTAACTGATCAGGATTTGTCAGAAATGCAAAAGGCAGACATCAAAGTTTGGGTCTCATCCTCCATTAACAAGACAATACTGGAGTCAGGGAGAAATAGAGTGGAAGGGCAATTGCCTTGCACAGGGACAATGTGGATTCAATCCTTGGCATGAGATATCATCCCCAAGTACTACTAGGAGTAACTTTTATTTTTATTTTATTTATTTATTTATTTATTTATGTTAGGAATAACTCTTGAGCACAGAGCCAGGAGTAACTCCTGAGCACCACAGGGTAGGGAGGAGGAGGAAGTAGAGGAGGAGGATAAGAGGAGAAGGATAAGAGGAGGAAAAGGAGGAGAAACAAGAGGAGGAGGAGAAGGTAGAGAAGGAGGAGGAGAAGAAAAGGAGGAAGGGAAGGAGGAGGAAAGGGAAGAGAAAGAGGAGGAAAAGAAAGAAGAGAAAGAAGAATAAGAAAAGAAGGCAGAATAAGATGAAAAGGAGGAAGAGAACAAAGAAGAGGAAGAGGAAGAGGAGGAAACTTTAGGTAGAGCCCAAGTCTAATGAGTATTCCAATATGGTTATAGTCAAGATTGGAATTAAACCTCACCCAAGCAATATGGTAAACTAATGACATGGATAAGCTAGAAAAAGCAGAGTCAGTATTGCTTTTCTTCTTTCTTCTTCAAAGTCAAAAGTTGGGATTTGAGAAGTCCATTGAACAACCAGTTACTCCTTCCTACAGACCCCCTGACTCATTAGGTAGAATATCTTGACTGTTGCTAAATATATATATAATATATATACAGCCATTCCTATTTATGTCGTTTGCTATTAGATTGTGTCCTTGTTTATATCTTGTGTTTACACTAATGATTTGCAGAAGAACCAAATGAAGTTGCTAGAACTTTCATCATTGACCTTTCCCTTTGCAAAATTAATTTATCTCCCTCATCCCCTTCCTCTCCCTCCTTCTCTTTCTTCCTCCTCTCACCACGCACATGTACCTATTCACACACAACACATACACACATACACACCACAAGATGCTTTGGTTACACAAAGCAATAAGCAGAGGCAGTAGATAGGAAGCTGCCTTCCAGGATGCTTGCCCTGGGGAAGTTTTGCTGATCTGAGCAGACCAATTCCTACTGATCTTTGCTGATGTTCTCTGGTCTTGCTCACTTTTTCCCGGATACTGCTCTTCCATGGTATAAGAACAACTTCCCAATATATGTCCCAGAACTTGTCAGACTCTTGGGTTAACATCGTTCTCCAACACCACCAGAATGACTCAGAGTGAGATGCACAGTATCTAGAAGCATGACCCTCAGTACTCACCTATTAAAGGAAAGAACAATGGCCAGTGATATTAGGATAATGAGCAACAATAATAAAATTGTCCCTCCGGCAATGAAGAGGATATATAGGCTATCATTGTTACCTAGGAGGGAAAAAAAAGTTGTAGCAATTAGGAATCCATTCAAATCCAGGAATTTGAATAACACTTAAATGACACATAAATCATCTCTGAATAACCATTTCAAACAATAAGGGGAAAACACAGATTTTCTTCAGGGTCTTCAAAATTTGTGACTTGTCACATTCTTACTGGTTTTGCATGGGCTTAACAACTTAAAAAAAAGAATAAAAAAGATTGGTTTGAGGCAGTTGTAACTTCATTTTCAGAAGTTCCTTGTCACATGCACAAAATCTTGTGAAGAAATCAACATTGAAGGAAAATGAAGCTGACCACATGCATTGGAGCACTCAGTACACACTCTAGGGTCATTTTAACATGGCTAGGAAGAGATCTCCTCTACTGGAGTCAAGAACTAAAAACAAAAACATATACAGGAAGAAACGGTGTTACTCCAACTCTGCACTTAACTGGAAAATAAAGTGGTCCAGAATTCAGAGAGCATCATAGTGATTCTTGACTATGCAGCAGTGTCAGATTCTGAACTTGGTCTGCTTGGTCCCTTCCCTCCGTGTCCAGTGGAAATCACAGTTCCATTGGAATCATAGTTCCAATGACATCACAGAGCAAGTGAGGTCATAGTCAAAGGAAGAGTGAATGAGCAGAAATATGGAAGCAAGCCCCAAGTTGCATGAAGTTACTGCACCCAATTTACTGCTGGTAACTCACACCCAGTGTTTCTGCCTTCTGACACTATGAGCCTTGGCAGTGGACCCCTGACCCTTCTCTCTTCCAAGAAGGGCCGGGCTCTGTCGGAACCTGTAGGGCCACACAAGCCTCTTCTTCTGGGAAAGAAAACAAACGTGTTACCCATTGGCTCTTATTTAGTCTCAGTACAATATCCATGCTTTACTTTCTACATATTCATCCCCAACTTTTTTTCTTTTCCCTTCCTCCACCATGACAAGAGATGCAATTTTTTCTATGGTAAACAATTTCCTCAACCTCTGTTGTGAGCCTTCCTTTGCTTGCAAGGAAAAAAGGAATCAAATAATCAACTATTTTCATTCTTCCTTCTTTCTTTTTTTTTTTTGGGGGGGGGGATGTTTTGAAACACCTGGCGGCACTCAGGAGTTACTCCTGGCTATGCACTCAGAAATCACTCCTAGCAGGCTCAGGAGACCATATGGGATGCAGGGAATCTAACCCACCCTCAGTCCTGGGTCAGCTGAGTGCAAGGCAAATGCCCTACCACTTTGCTTTCACTCAGTTCCCTTTCCTTTTTTCTTTTCATTTTTCTTTCTTCTTTTTCCTTTCTTTCTTCCTTCCTTCCTTTCTTTCTTTCTTCCTTCTTCCTTCCTTTCTTTTTCTTTCTTTCTTATTTCATTTCTTTTGCCTTGGTTTGTGACCCATAACTGACTGTTCTCAGGGCTTACTCCTAACTCTTCACTTAGGGATAACTGTGGGACTTGGAAAACTCTGTTGCTTGGAATTGAACCCAGGTCAGCTGCATGTAAGGCAAGTGGAAAATTCTGGAAAGATCTGGAAAGATCTGAACTTTGGACTGGAAAGGTCTATTGAGATACAATATGCATATTTTATAGTATCCAGGTAATGTTGATCCAGGACCACTCTGAGCATTACACATTAGAATGAAGTGTAGAGAATTATATTAGTGTATGACTAGATGGTGACTAAAAACCTGTATGGACACATTAGCAGTGTAGAAGTGAGGTCTATATATGTGTATTTATCTGCACCATGGAAGCAACAAATTAGAAGGTGCCAGACTCAACTGCAATAACCAAATTTTAAAATGTGCCTGTTGAGGAATCAGGCCAGGCATAATGAGAGGGAACCTGAGGACATTGGTGTTGGGAAGTAGTAGTGTTGGTATGAGTAGTGGGATTGGCATTGGAATATTGAATGCCTGAAACTCAACTTTGAATAACTTTGTAAATCCTAGTGCCTCCAAAAAAAGTTTTTTATTAATAAATAGACATGGATAAAGTATTTTTACATAAATAATGGGGAATAAGGGAGAAAGCACAGGATTGAGCTGAGATTCAGTATCTGTTTAGAGACCTTATGACCTGGAACATTTTAGCTTAAAGAACAGTCAATATCTGCGGCTGTTTCAATATGAACCGTCTAATTTGCAAAGAGGTGGGTAAAACCATAAATGAGGGCACCCTCTGGGGTCAAGCTGAATCCTAAAGGACAGGCAAGTGCTAGGGTGTGAGGACATTTATTAACAGTTCCCAACACTCATATCCCCCTAAATTGTGCTATTATCAAAGAGGGTGAGAGCTGGCAGCTCTCAAGCCCTGTCTCCTACAAGGAATGATCATTTATTCTCAGCTGCCACTTTCTTCTAATGTCTTTTCCATTTCATCCCAATGCTGGATTGATTCATAGGAGGACAAAAGTGCCATGAACCATAAGGCATTATTTTCCCTCCCATCGGGAATGATAACTACTGTTTAAGCCATTTAAGGTGCATCCACGGGATATATAAACGAATAGTTTACTTCAGGATTTGTGATCTCTTTCGGGCTGTGTCTCTGCCAGTGACAAGTATTTATGGCTGAGTTATAAACCCTTAAAACAGCTCTTGTCAGAAATTTGCCCAGATCCTTCTCACAAAACCAGGTTATTGTTTATCCTGCTTTAGAGTTTGGGGTGAGGTTGGAGAATGAGGACCCAACCAATTCGGCACCAAAATATTCACACGCAAAAATTAGGCAAGACAAATTCACTGATCTGGATTTTTTAAAATGGCCCCCAGGTGATTAAAAAGATAAGCAAGGGGCCAGAGTGACAGCACAGCGGGTAACTCATTTGCCTTGCTCATGACTGACCCATGTTTGATCCCAGCAGCCCATATAATCCCCTGAACCTGCTATGAGTAATTTCTGAGAGCAGAGCCAGGAGTAACCCTGTAGCACTGTTGAGTATAGCAATATGAGAAAGAGAGAAAGGAAGAGAGGGAGAAAAGCAAAAGGGACTGAGGATGTGGTCCCAATGGGGATATTTCACAAGTAGGACTCTGGTTTGTAATCTCAGCATGGCATATCCACCAAAATCCATGGAGTATGAAAAAAAATGTGAATTTCAGAGTCTGTATATCTGAGTTCATTTCTTTTTTGTTTGTTTTTGTTTTGTTTTTGGGTCAAACCCAGCTCAAAACCAAACTTAGGTATTACTCCTGGCTCTATGCTCAGAAATCGCTCCTGGCAGGCTTGGGAGACCATATGTGATGCTGGAACTTGAACCTCCGTCCATCTGCATAAAAGACAAACCCTTTACCTCCATGCTATCTCTCTGGCCCCTGGGTTCATTTCTGACCCTCACAAAGCAGCTTACTTTTTTTGAATGAAAGCAAAGTACAATTGGGCATCACTGTTTGTCTACCTGGGACAATCACAATGTGTGAGGGGCCCTGATCAGCTTCTGGAAGAGATGTGCTGGGCAATACAAGTGGATGCCAAGTTTTTGCTTCCTTTTTTCTGTGCAATACCAGCTTCTACCTGTGTCTCTCTGTAAGGCACTAATTTGCTGAAATGACAGAGAATGTGAAGGGCAGTGTAGACTCGCAGGGGTCCTCAAACTTTTTAAACAGGGGGCCAGTTCACTGTCCCTCATATTGTTGGAGGCCAGACTATAGTAAAAACAAAAACTATGAACAAATTCCTATCCACACTGCATATATCTTATTTTGAAGTGAAGAAACAAAATGGGAACAAATACAGTATGTGGCTCGCGGGCCGTAGTTTGAGGACCACTGTAGAGACAAGTCCCAGCTTTGAACTTGGAAGCTCAGAGTTGCCCCTAAGGTTCATGGAAAACTTCAGCAAGGCACTTCTTTGGGGTTTTGGGGTTTTTGTTTTTTTGTTTTTTGGGGTTTTTTTTTTGGTTTGGGGGCCACACCCAACTGCACACAGGGGTTACTCCTGGCTCTCTGCTCAGAAATCACTCCCGTGACTATATGGGATGCCGGGACTTGAACCACCTTTGGTCCTGGGTCAGCTGCTTGCAAGGAAAACACCCTACTGCTGTGCTATCTCTCCAGCCCCAAGGCACTTCTGATTTTCAACACACATTTCTTTAGCAATGCCAAATGATGTTAAAATGAATACCACGAATAAATAATGGAAGTGGCAATTGATAAGATATATAGATGTTATTTTCCATTGAAAGCTGCCTATAATATAGATTAATAATAGTGCCCTTATATTTTGATATTCAGAATTAGAATTAAATAATTGACTTATTTCAGAGAGATAGCACAGTGGGTAGGGAGCTTGCCTTGTCTACCACTAACCCAGGTTCCATCTCCAGTACCATTTATGGCCCTTTTGGTCCTTTGAGCACAGTCATTTGTGACCCCTCAGCACAGAGCTAGGAGTAAGCCCTAAACACTCCCAAGTGTGACCCAAACACATCCACATCCACACACACACACACATCTACACACACACACACACACACACACACCCCTACTTAAATATATAGATGGCTCATTACTAGTCTTTTTGTGATTAAATTTCATGTTGAATTAGTTATGTGTAAAAATAATGCTTGCACCTTCAGCTAGATTCACATTTATGGGAAAAGATGAGATTATGTTGATAAGTAGAAAGTATTCAGGTTTGCAAGACCACTGGGATGATAGTAGCCTTAAGTCTGTTGAACTTTCCTGTAGCCCTAAAATATGTAGTTGGTGAATATTACTATGGAAATATTATTCCAAGTTTTCAAAGGTTAACTTTCTTTGTGCAAATCAATTTTATATTCTGTATTTCAGAAACCTTTCCCTGTTTTACATATGAAGGTCCAAGGGAAGAAATTTATTTTCAGAGCATTAAAGGGGCAGGACATAAAACTCTAATTTTTCTTCTGAAAGAAAAGCCATATATTCTTTCTCAAAATAAAGGTAAAAGTTTCAGATTTTATGTCTAATATTATAACTGAGAGCTCTAAATAATTATGCATGGGTTGTATAGCAAGATAGTGAAAAAAAAAGCTTCCAACCCAATCATGTGAATTGTACACAATAGTTTGCCTCTATTGATGGAAAATAGTTTTCCAAATACCATAAGTATTTTTAACCCTTAAAAACAGTTGCCAATCTTTTTGGCAAAATGGACTATAAGTTTTACCTATGCAATATTGGATGAGGGTAGTAGTCTCTGTGTGGCATTATGCCTACTGTAGGAAATGAACAACTTGAATTCACTGCATGTTGTGAAGAAAAACGCCATGGCTGACTGGATCATTGTGGATGACTCATCCATCTTGTACAAAATCTTCCCCGTTTAACTATAACAAAAAATATGCTTTGGGCATAGTTTCCTGGGCAAAAACAGTCTAGGTATTAGAATATAAAGATTTTCCAAACCTTTTCTATTCTTTCAGGAAAGAATAAATGACAAATGAGCTCAGGAAAACATAGAATAATGCATTTGAGGTTCTTTTTTTTTTTTTTTTTTGTAGAGGGCACTGTGGGCAAAAATAGAATAGGGAGGTATCACTGATGAGCTCTGTAAAATACCCCAGTCATGGCACTTATGGACATATTGAATGTTAATGTAAATTAACATCCTTCCCAAATGTCTCTATCAACTTAAACAATAACTCACTAGGGCTGGAGTGATAGCACAGCTTGCCTTGCACATGGTCAACACAGGACTGACC
>PVKC010052695.1:0-10220 GCA_004027635.1 Crocidura indochinensis
ATCCATGTATAGGAAAATTTCATGACTTCATCTCTCCTGATGGCTGCATAATATCCCATTGTGTATATGTACCACAGTTTCTTTAGCCATTCGTCTATTGAAGGGCATCTTGGTTGTTTACAGAGCCTGGCTATTCTGAATAGTGCTGCAATAAATATAGGTGTGAGGAAAGGTTTTTGTATTGAATTCTTTGTAAAAATAAAACTAAACCTATATTTCCCAGCCTTCCGAAACAACAACTTTCAGGTCCCTATTTGATACTCAGTGTTTGTAATCCTCAATAGTGGTTCCAGACTAGAGCTTAGCAAGAGGGTTTATCAATTTACTCAGCTCTTTACTTACTTCTACATTAAAACTATTTATATGCTATAATTCATTTTATTTTGTTCATGATCAATGATAGATCTTTTGAATACTTGACTTAATTTATTAATTCAAGTCTCAGAATATGGTTTTCTGTAAGAAATATTTGAGATAAATGTGTGAATTTAAAAACAAATACTAGAGTGAAGCTGACATGCATTCTTTGCTTATCACGTTCTTTTCCTTTCTCCCTACCAAAAGTCACCTAACTCCTGCGTTGTCTATCTTAAATTTAATCTTTTAAATATTTCCTGAGTGCTCTAAAGTATCAGGTACTATACTAGGACTGAGAAGTCAGTAATAAGGATAAGTCTTCACTTGTCTTTGTGGGAGGCAAACAGGGCTCTATAACATAGTCCAACAATAATATTAATGATCCTACAACTTATAAATAAATTGAGTAGTTTTTTTCCTCCAATGGGGTTAAAGTAGATTTCAAGGCACCACAGTACACAAAGAGGTTGTTTCAAGGTCAGCTATTAGTGCTTTTTTCATCAGGGCCATTATAGAAGTTATAGAACAATTTGTTGGCACAGTGTGATCTTTAAAGTCTCAGAATTAGAGTATGGTTTAGAATAAGACTCTTTATTGTTTTAGAGTCCATTTTTAAAAGAATCCCTAGATTATTGTGTCTCCACATTGATTTCATTTTAATGGTCAAAGTCTCTTTGTTCCTGATTTATGAAGCATCTTGTCCTTTAAAAGGAGAGGGACAGCCAAGAGAAATTCAGCGCTACATAAACAACATTGTAAAAGCTAACTTTTACAATCATGAACAGATACCCATTTTTAAAGTTCTTCTAACATATAGCACACATGCTTGCACTGAAATAAAATATTAAGAACATTCGCACAACAGCAAACACAAGAGTCCGAAAGTACCACATGGTGATGAAGGTGTAGAACAACTGGTATTCTCATATTGATAGTAGATGATATACTTTGTATAATCATTTTGGAAAACTGACATTGTCTCTTGAAGGTGAATATAGCCATACCCTGTAACCGAGAAGCTCCATTCTGTACTATATGTATACTCAGGAGAAACATACTGTTTTATTTCAAACATTAAAATGCTATACACCATTAACAGTGGACAATCTAAATTACATAAAACCACATGTATTAATCTCACCAACATCAAAGATACCAAACCATGAAAAGTGCTTGAATAATTGAAAATCATTAGAAATCCATTTGGAGTATGTTGCAAACAAGAAATATGAATCTAGTGGATAGTAGCTAGTGAAACCTCTACTGTTTCATCTTTTTTTCCTAAAACATTATCGTGTTAGTGTCTAATGAAGCAGATGAAAAATGACTATCTTCTATAATCTAAATGATTGGAAAGTCTGTAATTGAGCAGAATTTCAAAGCAAAGATGTCAGTAAGCTAAATCAGGTTGTAGATGACAGATGCCAAGTTCTTAGCCAGATACTTGTTGGGAATAGAATGAAGCAAACTAGAAGTAAAATCTGAATGAGGCTGATGAATAATAAGAAAATTAGCACCTACACAAAGAGAAATTAAAGTTTGTTTATTTCTGGGGTCATATGTTATGGTGCTTAAAGCTTTTTCCTACAATGTGCTCTGGGATCACACCAGGCAATTCTCAAGGGATCATCTGTTGCCCCATGACTAGTGCAAGATAAATGTCTTAACCTCTGTACTAGCTCTCCATCCCCCAACAAGATAATCTTAAACTTCTAAAAAGGGTCATTATGATGAAAAATATAAGGATTGGGGGCTGGGCGGTGGCGCTGGAGGTAAGGTGCCTGCTTTGCCTGCGCTAACCTAGGATGGACCACGGTTCGATCCCCCGGTTCCCCATATGGTCCCCCGTGCCTGCCAGGAGCGACTTCTGAGCGAATAGCCAGGAGTAACCCCTGAGCATCACCGGGTGTGGCCCAAAAACCAAAAAAACATATATATAAGGATATATTCTGGCTTGAGATCATAGCTATATACTCCTAGCATCACTGGACATAGTATAATTGGACAAAATTTAGAAGGAGTAGTAATTTGAACTCCAAAAATGGAAATGATTTATTTAAAATTTGACATAACTATAGTCAACAATAGTAAAGTGGGTAGAGCATTTGCCTTACACACAGTAGACCTGGGTTTGATGACTGTGTCACATATGGAACCCAAGTACCATCAGAGAACAGAGCCAGGCATAAGCCAAGAACCCTGCCAGGTTTGGCTCAAAAATAAAAAAATAAATAAAAAGCAATACCTCAAAACAAACAAGAAACACCTTGACATAACATTAAAAATCTCTTGCAGTTAATTAGATTAATTGTAGTTTAGAAAATAGAATGAAGGCCAGAGTGGTAGCATATCAGTAGGGTGTTTGCCTTGCATGTGGCAGACTCATGACAAATGCGGGTTTGATCCCCAGCATTCCATATGGTGCTCAGAGCCTGCTAGGAGTGATTTCTGAGCGTAGAACCAGAAATAAATCCTGAGCATTTCTGGGTGTGCCCCCCCAATAAAAGAAAATAGAACAAATGTGAGCCACCTTCTTAATTTGCGAACAAACTCCAGAAAAGAGCTTAGAAGGTTACATTTATTGAAATTATACATATATACACATATTTTAAATCTTGGATTCTATTTTTAATCTTTCAATTAAGAGTAATTTGAAGAATTTTTCATTAAAATATAAAAAACATATATCATTAATATTTTCTATTGTTCTGTGTCATTATTTTTGTTGGGGAGCCATATCAGTAGTGCCTGAGGGCTATGTCAGTCAGTCAGTACTCAGGAAATCATACAGTAAAAGTGACCAGAATGAGAGCTCTCATGTGCAATGCATATATTCCAGTCATTTGAACATTTCCCTGGATAATGTTGTGCTTTTTGAATACATACTTGTTTCATTTTTTGTTTTGGTTTTAGAGCACACCAAGTTCAGAGGTCACTATTGGCAGCGCTCAGGTATCATATGTATCAAGCTGTGGTCAGTTGCATGGAAGCAAACAATTTTTCAGCTCTACTATCTTTCTAGCCCCTGCGCATTTGTTTCAATGACACTTTATTGTATGGGATAGTTACATCAATGACCATAGTATTAGATCACATACCATTATGCAATAAGCAGGTAGAAGCCAAGAAAATAGGATGTGAGGGACAAGACATTGTTGGAAGGAATGTTTCTGAATGGTACATACAGAATACAGTAGTGCAGCAAGAATGAAAAGGTCACCTCTGTGGTACACAGTCATGTACCAGGGACATAATTGGCTTTTTCTTCTCCACTCAGTCATTAAAAAATGCACCAAGCATGGGCTATTTGTCATATACAATATCAAGTAGACAAAGTTAAAATATAATGTGTAAAGAAAGATAGACAATGCCTTGCCTTAAGGAGGTTATATTTCATGAAGTATACAAACTGGGCAGTATAACTAAAGGAATAACATCTAGGACTATTTCCTCAAGTAGGAAATTTAATAGACCACCTCTGCCTTTCCTGGGTTGGTATAATTTTTAAGATATCTTTTACTTTGCATGCCTTCCAACTTGTATGCTTGGAATCTAAAGTCACCTCTTATATGAGGAAATGATCTCAATAACTCAAATATGTTGCATCTAAACCTCCTTATGTCCAAGGGATCAGCAATTCAAGAGCCAATATCAAGATCAAGTCAAAAGAAAGGTGAATGGGTACAAGATATTTCTATACATCATGATACGTTGAATTTTCCTGCCTTCGTTTAGATGCTGAATCACTTCACAAGTACAGGCAGAATGCTAGCCATCAGGAGAGGTGATGGGATACCCTAAACAGGGTGACTGACTCTAGTATTGGCCAGAGCACTTGGATGAGAATAGAAGAGCCTAGACTTCCTTGGAAACCAGATCAGTATCAACTTAGCTGTCAGTAACACAGGTCATCTAAACCACTGTTTTGCTTTCAGGGAGGTTTTAGTTAGAGAAGAAGGCATTGAATTATTAGTTTTTTGTTAAGATTTCAAAATACTTAGTGATTAATATTTTATAACTTATTATGTGGGTTATTATAAAAAGCCCTATAATTATATTGACTCTTTGAATCACCAAACATTTGTTGATTTCGGTTTCTTCTCTTTTGCAGATGTTATTTCCCAAAACCACTAGATATATTCTTAAATTCTAATATTAGGCACCCTATTTTCTTAATTTAAATTCATCATCTTTCTATGTATAATAATCAGGGAAGAAAGTAGATAAATAATTGTAACAGTTACATCATGTGTGAGTTATTGGCTGCCTTCCAACCTCCGTGCCCAGCAAAAGGAGATCTGAAGCTTCTCATTGTTTCAAGTTAATTATTTCGTGCACTTTTTGATTCTCAGAGAATCAAAGCTTCTTATTCTAGTATTTAAAGATCAGATGTTTTGCGCTGTTGTTATTAACAATAGCACAAACCACAGCGACAAAAAGCAGAGAGGGGAAGGGAGACAGAGAGAGAATGAGACAGAAATTGCCTATCCTAGATATAGGCAGGTGGGTGTGGGGGAGGAGGGGTAGAAGGGAGGCATGTACACTAGTGAAGGGTGATGCACATTCTATGAATGAAACCCAACAATGAACAATTTTGAAATCACAGTGCTTAAATAAATAAAAATAAATAAAGATAAGGTGATTGAGAGTGGCCATAACAGGCTGTGCTTCAGGGCTTACTCCTGGCTCTGTGTCAGTGATCACTCAAGATGGTGCTCTGGGGACTCTATGCAGTGCTGTGGATGGAAGAAGGGTATACTGCATGCAGAAAGTGCCTCAACACATGTACTATATTTCTAATCCTTAAAGTTATTTTTTGCTTTTGTAAACCATAATTTATTGATTTGACATTGGTTTACAATACTATAAAATGTCAGGGTTATTTCTCTCAATGGTGCTATTAAAGAAATTGTCTAAGAGTTCACTAAGATGTGCTTGGTGCTAGCTGGGCCATCTGTATTACTGTTTTTAACTTTAAAAGTGTTTTTGAACAGCATAACCCCTAAAACACAGTAACAACTTGTTGCTTCTCAGTAATTTTTACCTCTCTCCCAGTTGTTTTAAACTTACTAAAGATAACTCCATCATTTATTTATGGATAATTTAATAAACTTTCACTTTTTAATTTAATCATGAATGTTTTTTACCATACACATAAACTTTAAAACTTAAATTTCCTCCATGGAATGTGGCTTCTTTGTAAGTCTCAAATTCTACCCCTAACATTTTTAAGCTGCTAACAAATATTTAAAGTCAGACTTTTTTTTTACTACAAGGGTAATTTTATTTATAGTGTTTTAAAGGAGACCTCACACTAGTCTCTTTTAATTATGACATTAAAATGAAGACTAAATAGACATGGGGTCTAAGAGACACTCTCAAGAGAAAATCAATTCTCTAGGGGAAACTAGAGATTCCTACTTTTGTTATGAATTTTCAATCCAAACCTGCAGGAGCAGTGTTACTAATTGGTTTTTGTACTTTGGCTACAGCTGTAAGTCATGTTTTATGGATCCTTTTAATGGGAGAACTTTGTTGCAATTTATTAAGAGAGAAGACGGGCAATAGAAAACTACTAAAAGGTCAGAGAGAAAAAAAGGCAGATGGGTCTCTCTCCTGAATCTGGTGAAAATGCTCCTGCCTATCAAGATAGCATCTCTCTGTGGAAGAATATGTTAGTTGTCCAAGGAGAAATGTCTGTAATCAGTGCTGCTCTTTTCTATCTTCTGCAGCATTTTCACCTGTATCTCAGGAAGGGAAGAAAGCCCATAGTAGTTAGATGATTGCAAATTCCAAATACAATTAACTTTGGGATACAGAAAACCCAGGTGGAAATCTGTTTACAAAATTGTGTATTTGGAGCAAATATCACCCATTCATAGTTGTGGGCAGACAATGAGACTCTTCGTCTGTTCTCCCCTTCAGAAATCAATCTCTTTTAAGAGATTGAGTTCTACACAGAGGCAGAGTAGGATCAGCCTTTGCCCATCTCTGTAGCTCAAATTAATGGCTGTGGCTTAAATTACAGAGTTGTCCAGTATATTATTGGACTCATTTCATTTTTAATCTTTTCATACTACTGTTGTAGTATTTGTGATGGCTAAGCTCGTTTTTAAGAACCTAGTGCACCAACAGTTATAAATCTTATTAATCAAAATAAGAAATTGCTAATCATAATTTTTTTGTTTTGGGGGCTACACCTGGTTACGATCAGGGTTTACTTTTGGCTATGTGCTCAAAAATCGCTCCTGACTTGGGGGACCAAACGGGACGCTGGGGGATTGAACCACAGTCTGTCCTAGGTTAGATTCACCTTACCACACTGCACCACTTCCCCAGCCCCCAATCATAATTTTTATTTCTTTATGAGAGTTACTTTATTCTGTAAAGAAACAAAGAGATTTGCCATTTTCTAATTGAAACTTTGTTTTTAATTAAAGGCAGTTTTGGAAGCCAGAGTAATAACACAGTAGAGAAGGCATTTGCTTTGCATATGGCCAGCCTATTTTTCAACCCCTGGCAATCCATTTAACCTGCCAGGAGGGTCACTGGATGTGCTCCTTAAAAAAGGAAGTTCCTCATTGTTATATACAATATATCACAAAATATTTATTAAATATTATATGTAAATGTTAAGTCAGCAATTTATAAATAAAACCTCCACTTATAGAATAGGAACAACTTAAAGATCAGATACAATTTTAACTTACATCTTTTAGTGTCTGTTACTTATTCCAGACTTCTATTTCACGTCCTTCATTTTAGAATACAAAATTAAGCAGTTCATTACAACATCCAATTGTGAGTGCAGTTATGCTATTGTCAACATTTATTTTTAAAAGACTTCCTTAAATCTATCGCTAGAAGCATAGATAGAATTTTTATTTTATTCATATTTAATAAATGACAAAATAAGCTCTTCAAATAATTGAGAAACTCTGCTTTGCAGACAAAAGTGATATAGCTACAAAAAAACTGAATTCCAAATAGCGCCACATAAAAAAGTGCCTTTGGCTATTTGGTAAGCTGAGGTAAAAGTTTGAATTTGATACAAGAAGGCAATTTAGAAATTTAATATATAATAAAAAAAGTGCAGGTCCCTTGACACTTAAACTTGTCAAAGTTGAGAATCATGGATATTGGAAGTAAGAGATATATATCTCACAAAATATTTCATTACTTAGGGTCTAAAAACCCTAAGTAAAAAGCAAAGCATCTATGACATAGTTTAGAATTATACCATAGCCACATAAAAGCAACCATCAGTTGATTATGTGAGTGTTGATTATGTATCAGACACTAGAGTGAGTGTTTATACAGAGATATTTACTTATTATTTAAATTAAACTTCTTAACAACACTGCAAAACATAGAAACATTCAAGCATTTTACTGAAGAAATGGAAAGTAAAGCATTCGGTATAGGACTGCAAGTAACCAGAAAATGGCAAAATAGGAATTGCAAATGGAGAGTTAATACAATGGTTAGGTGTTTGCCTTGCATGTAGCTCACCTGAGTTCAAATCCTCACACTACATATGGTTTTCCAAGATCTACCAGGAGTGATGCCATTAAAGAGAGCCAGGTACAGCTCCTGATCACCACCAGGTACAGTAACAAAACAAAACAAAATCAAATCAAAGCAGATTTCTGATTCCCAAAGTGGTCTCCTCTGAAAATTTTTCCTTAATTTTTTTCTTGAAAAAAAAATTGTTGCATCCTCTCTGCCTTCCTTCCACCTAGGCCCCTCTCCATTTTATCCAGAACTGCTTTCTAGAAAAAGTCTTAGATAATGGATAGCAGGATCCTGGGTTTGGCCTATATTAAAAGTAAAAAAAAAAAAATCCATATTGTGATTTAGCTTCTTTTAGTTCTGGAGAATTATACAGAACATTGACCACCACTTGAACTCACCTATATAGATTTGGATGTGACATGTTATCACTTCAGGAAGTAAAGTCATATACTGAGTTGGCAGAAAGAGGAGACATATTCAGGAAGAGATATTAAGAGATGAAGCATTGCTGAGGGTCTGATATTTATGTCCAATGGCTTCTAACCATGAGTAAGCATCATCATCACCATCTCATACATAGTTCCAGAGATTTTGCTAAGCTATTCAGCTAATACTCTATGTAATCAAATTCAGGTCTGACTGCCTTGCTGCACCCCATATGGTTTAGCACTAGATGCTCTGGTGTATCCGACCTATGATAGGTAAGTGTCCTTACTACAAACATTAGTTTGTCAGCATTTTCTAGCTTGGTCTTGCTTCTCATCAATCAGTACACAGCAGTCACCACAGTGTCCACTCTATTGGATTCTAGTCCATGCCGGTTTCATTAGTTGGATTCCTTACGTAGGTCCATCTGGAGAAATAAATATTTATGTAATAAATAAGATTGTCTGATGAAGAGGATGTCCTTTAAAAACAGTATTCTGATACTCATGTGTCTATTTTTGTGTGCTGTAAGAAAACAGAGGTTTCCGGTAAGAAGAATCCTGGGATGAAGCTCATTCATAAACCTGATCCTGGAATCTCTGTTCTTTTCCTGAATGGGCCAGATGGAAGGTTATCCTAGGCAGGGATTATTGTGTTGAGTTGCGTTTCATTAAGGCTCCAAAATTAGATTATATTATATTGTTCATGGAAATCTACTTATACTTGCCAGGGGGTCCCCAGAAGCAGTCGCCGAGGCAAGGATAAATAAGACAAGGCATGGTTTATTAGGAAGCAAATTCAGGAAACACGAGTAAGATTGAGGAAGTAAATCACAGAAGGAAAAACAGGAAAGTGCATTATCAAGCCATTTAACACTGTGGACAATTGAGGCTGAATCCTATGAGGGAATCTAGGATTTAGGAGATGGTGAGGAAAACATTTCCATGGTGAAAACAGCATGGATTGGCACTGAAAATTCCCATTTCACATGCCTTCTGGCTAGAACAGTCTAAGTCTCTAAAAGTAAGTAACCTACTTACAGCTAAGATGATCCTAACCTTTGAAAATGTTCACACACTCATACAAGGTTGAAAGGCAGCCTTTCAAAAGTAGAACTGATAAATTGCCAGATAATATCGTGTTCATGCACAGAAAGTCTCAACATCATAAAATGGTATTTTATCTCCTGATCTGTAAATTTCAAAGGAAATTCGATCTGTCTACCAACTGAGGAACATTAATAGAACTTGACAAACTGAATCTAAATTCTATAGGGGAGATCAGAAGCCACTGAAGAGCCAAGGCAGTCTTTAAAAAGACAATGTTTGGGCAAACTTGCCATGAAGAGAGTGCTGCACTTACAGAGTGCAGTCATTAAGAGCAGTTTGAATTGTCAAAGGGATAGACGAATAGATACTGGAACCTTTTCCAGTAGAGATAGAGCTCCCAAAAGGGACTTACAAAGAGCTGTGGAAAATAAAGTAGGACATGAGACATCAGTGGTAAAGGGCGAACTATTCAGTAAGTGCTAGAGGTTTCACATGGAGTTAAAATAGTAGAGGAGTTTCACCTTTATTCTTGAAAGGGGGTCTCATAGTCCTGTACAGTGAGAATTGGGATAGTTTCTATTCCTTCTGGATTTTTACGTCATAATTGTTAACATTTCTTCTAAGGGAAAAATAAAAACTACTGTGAAATTGTGTTTTATTTTGTGCATAGTATAATATATATATATATTGCAGTGATAAGTTAAAAATAATATACATTAATAGGGGCCAGAGCGAGAGAGCCCAGTGGTAGAGTGTTCGCCTTGAAAAGGACCAATTTAGGACGGACCTTGGTTTCCCATACCCCCGCGTCCCATATGGTCCCCCGAACCAGGAGCGATTTCTTTTTTTTAGTTTCTTTTTTCTTTTTTCTTT
>PVKC010052696.1:0-10247 GCA_004027635.1 Crocidura indochinensis
CCCATATGGTCCCCCGTGCCTGCCAGGAGCAATTTCTGAGCATGGAGCCAGGAGTAACCCCTGAGCACTGCCGGGTGTGAGCCAAAACACACACACACATACACACACACACACACACACACACACACACACACAAAAGAAATAACTCATGGCTGGCTTGGGGGACCATATGGGATGCCGGGATATGAACCACTGTCAATCCTGGGTGGGCTGAGTGTAAGGCAAATGGCCTACAGCTGTACTATCTCTACGGCCTCATGGGACTCAAATGTTTTTGGCTACTCTGTCATCTTCTTTCTGCTCAGGAATCCAAACTATAGTGACCCTGAACTTGGCATTTCCTAGTGGTCCCCAGAAGCATCCCAGGAAAGTTGGAATCCCCACCCCAGAGGACTAGGTGCCATGAGGACTTATACCACAGCCCCAGACCCTAAGCAGACCCCGGAACCCCAATTTCTAGCACGCAGTGATATTTTACTGACAGCCTTTTCTGTGTCCAGGGTATACATCAAAGTGGGCTCGACTTCCCCCTTCTCCACCTGTCTGAAGATGGTGGCGTCTCCTGACAGTCATGCCCGCTGTGCCCAGGGTCAGCCTCCACTTCTATCCTGCTACGACACCTTGGCACCTCACTTCCGCGTGGACTGGTGCAATGTGTCCCTGGTGAGGAGGAATCCTGGGCTGGGGCGGGAATCACATTGTGTCTGTTCCATCTCCTCCCCTTCTCCACTTCTATCCCTGCCAGTGTCACTTAATCCACATGTCCGTGTCTTGAATTATTTGCTGTCTTTTTTCTCTGTCTCTCACAGTACACACACACAGTGTGAGGTTCCATTTTCTCCCTTGAGGGGGCAGCAGAGCCCACGGTCTTGTCAAGGACTGGCCTAGTCCCAGTCTGCCTCCCCACCTGCCCAGCTGGTCCCAGCTAAGATGTGCCCGTCCCAATAACTCCCAACAATTATTCCCTTCACCCACCACCTTCCTACACCGAGAGCCTTGGTGACAGCCGCCTACCTCCAGAGTGTCACCAAATCACAAATGCACTTGCTAAGGAGCACGTGGTTGAATTATTTGCTGTCGTCCTTGTCACACCCATGTTTTATGAATTAAGTCTCTACTGTAGTATTTTTTTTGTATTTTTTGTATTTTTAGTATTTTTTGTAGTATTGAGTTGTTGAACCCCAACTGGGAGTCCCAGTTGGATTTTGCTCCTCTTTGTTGGCCAAGAGCCCCAGGGCTCTGGAACCACCCCTTTCTCCAGTTAGGTTCTTCCTGGCTGTGCCTAGAATTAAACCAACATGCTTATTGTTCGTGAGTCCACAGGAGACTAGCAATCGCTGTCAGTATCCCAACTGGCACTCAGAATATCAGCCTTGAACAGCCCAGGTCTGAGTCAGGATTTAAACCAAAGCAGCAGGGGCTGGAGAGCTAGCATGGCAACAGTGCATTAGCACTTGCACACAGCCCAATCTGGGATGGACTCAAGTTTGATTCCTGGCATCCCTTATGGTCCCTGAGTCAGAAGGAATGATTTCTGAGCATGGAGCCAGGAGTGATCCCTGAGTGCTGCCGGGTGTGACCCCAAAACCAAACTAAAATAAAAATTATTTAACCCGAGCAGCCGAATACAAGTGTCATGCCCTCACCATTGCAGCCATGCTGTCCCTAGAACCTTTCTCTTGGGTTGAGTCTAAGAGCTGGAAGGGGCCAGCAGGAGGAGCCACTGCCCACTAGAGTCTCTGTAGTGGCTGGCTATTCCGGGGTCAGCCCTGGGCTCTCTGAGCAGGTGGACAAGTCTGTGCCAGAACCTGCCGACGAGGTGGCCACACCTGGGGATGGCATCCTGGAGCAAGACCCATTCTTCTGCCCACCCACCGAGGCCCCAGACCGCGACTTCCTGACTGATGCGCTGGTCACACTCCTGGTGCCTCTGCTGGTGGCTGTGCTACTGGCAGCGCTTCTGGCCTACGTCATGTGCTGCCGGCGGGAGGGCCGGTGAGTGTTTATACAGCTTACCCCAATCTGTTCTTGTTGCTCTTTCTGCTGCTGTTTGGGAACTCACAGAAGGGGGTCTGTTGGGGCTGGAGTACAGCGGTAAGGCATTTGCCTTGCATGCAGTCAACCTGGGATGAAATTGGGTTTGATTCCCAGCATCCCATATGGTCCGAAGCCAAGAGTGATTTTTTTTTGTTTTGTTTCGTTTTTTTTGTTTGTTTGTTTTTTTGTTTTTGGGTCACACCCGGCAGTGCTCAGGGGTTACTCCTGGCTCCATGCTCAGAAATCGCTCCTGGGCACCAGGATTCGAACCGATGACCTTTTGCATGAAAGGCAAACGCCTTACCTCCATGCTATCTCCCGGGCCCCCCAAGAGTGATTTTTGAGCACCGAGCCAGCAATAACCCCTGAGTGCAGCCAAGTGTGACCCGCCCCCCAAAAAAAACAAGAATGGGACCCACAGGACAGGAGTGGGGAATCTACCTAGCCTGCCACTGGAAAGGCCGGAGATAATATCTTCCCTTTTCTTCATTCCTCCACAGGCGCAAGAGAGACCTGGCTACCTCTGAGTGAGTAGGGGAGAGTGGGGGCTAGGGTGGAAGACTGTCCCCACATTGTCACACAGGACCCTCAACCACAATAGGAGCTGAGCCCGACCAGATTATGCTAGGACACCCTCGCCTCTCAGTCTTTTTCCTTTTCTATTTGTTTTGCTTTCTGGCTCATACCTGGCAGGACTCACTTAGGAATACTCCTGGGAGGCTTGGGGGACCATATGGGATGCTGGGATTCAAACCACCATCCTTCTGCATGTAAGGCAAATGCCCTACCTCCATGCTATCTCTCCGGCCCCTCCAGCTCCAGTTACTGAGTCTAATCACCTCAAGGACCTGCCAGACCTCAGGGATTTTCAGCCTCCCTGGGAAAGGGTTGGGACGTGACCTGAGAGGCTTGCCAACAAAAGCACACACATGCAAGAGATACATGTTCATGCCCACATGTCATGGACACACATGTACTCATACCATATCAACACACATCCACACTCGTATGTACCAAAGCACACATACACGCATATACACGCAGGCAACATACATACCAGCACACACAATTTACCCATCCTGTGCCCTATCCCTGTGCCCTTCTTCAACCTTCCTTTTTTCCACCCTTAAGACTCACGTGTCTAATGTCTAGTAGCTTTTCCAGTTCCAATCTTGGGGGGACCTCACGTGTCTCCAGTCTCTCTGGCTGGCTCCCAGCCTGACTCCTTCCTTTGAGCTTCCCAGACCCCCACCACTGTCGCTCCCTGGAGCCCCAGAGATGCCAGAGACAGGTGTGAAAGAAGCAAGGCTCCTTTTATTTATTTAGCTGTGCTGAGCCTCCTGCGGCTGGCCAGCACTGCACGGCCCCTCACGGGAGCTGCTCCTTAGTGGCCACAGCTGCAGCGTCTGGCCACACCGCGAGCTCCCTTGGCAACACGCTTCAGGCCCTGTTTGGAGCCCACTTGCATTTTGGCCTTTCTCGGTTGGCGCTGCCCGGACCGCTGAGATGGCTTTCGGTGGCGCCTCTGCTTCTTACCCTTGCGCCTCAATTTGGAGTTATACATTCTGCCCACGCAGAAGGAGCCAGAGGACCCCTTGCCGGTCACCTGCCTGAGCACGCCCTTCTCCACCAGCCTCTTGACCACCATCTTGAAGCGCCAGGCGTTCCGGGTCATGTTGTAGCCTGTGACAGCCACAGCCTTCTTCAGGGTGGTCAGGGAGATGCGGTTGTTTATGCCCTTGTCCTCCAGGATTCTGAGAATCACCTTGGAAAGGGTGGGCATCCGGCAGGTCTTGGGGTTCCCAGGCTCACTTCTGTTGGTGCTCCCTGATGTACCGGCCTGCCGGCCTGAGCCTGCCCCAGCGGTGGCAGCCAAGGGCCCCGAGGGAGATGGTAGCGAAGTGTCCTTCTGCATCTCTTCCTGGGGTGGCTCCAGGGAATTGGGCACGGGGGCCTCCAGGATGGCGACTGGGTAGACCTGTCCGATGGCTCGTTTTCTGTGGCTGAGGCGTGTCCTGTGTCTGCTTCCCACAGAGGCTCTCTCGCAGGGCTTTGGGGCTCGGGTCCCAGCCTTGCCCTGGGTGGCCAGAAAGGAGGACCAAGGATGATCGTCCACGGCTGGTCCCAGCAGACTTGTGCCAGGAGGGCAGGGAGCGGTGAAGTTATCCCTGTGGTGACCTCAGGGCCACATTGTGAGGCCACCAGAATCTTGTGGGGGTCACAGTGGCCCCATTGTTACCTCCTGGGAGGGCAGGTAGGCAGGCAGCAGGGCAAGCTGCTGGCCTAGGAGGTGAGGTCTCATGGGTCCAGTGGGGGACAATATGTACATACACATGCATAATGCCTGGTTTTAGGGTGCTGAGAGATCCCAGGAGCAGACCAAACATTCAAACCCCATTATTTTAATATATTGTGCTGAGGAACACCCAGTTTTAGAATCAGATTTACGCCCACCCTTGTAATCCTGAGTCATCCGCTTCTTGAATCTACGTAAGGAGCAGGGCTCATACTTAACTCATTGAATGATCCACATGGTTTTACTTCCTGGGTCAACTTTTTCTCACATAGTTTTATTGACGGGATCTATGTGGGGAGGGATTCCCAGCAAGACAGTCCCTCCCTGCTGTATTTCTCAACCATTTTCCAGCCCTGATCCTCTTTCAACTCCATTTCTTTCCTGTGGACCATATTCTAACAGATGGCCGCTTAGCTTTATGCCATGTTCTCCCCGCCACTTATGTGATTTTTACTTTGGAATATTCTAGAATACTAACACTGCCATAGAGTAAAGGAAGAGAAGTCACATGCTGGAGTTGGATGACTCCAGCATGGATGAGGTAAAGCAAATGACAGACTTTCCTCTATTTAAATTTATTGATTTATTTGTTTTGCCTTTTGGGCCATACTCAGTGGTGCTCATGGGTTACTCCTAACTGTGCTCAGAGATCACGCCTGGTGGTGCTCAGGAGACCAGATGGTATGCCGGGGATTGATGCCGGGTAGGCGGTGTTTTTGTTGTTGTTGTTTTGTTTTGGGGCCACACCTGGCAGCGCTCAGGGCTTATTTCTGCTCTGTGATCAGAAATCACTCCTGGCAGGCTTGGGGGACCATGCACCTCAAAGGAAGTAAAGCCTAGGATACAAGAGCCACCCACTGAATGGGAGATAATATTCACCCAATACCCATCAGATAAGGGGCTAATATCCAAAATATGCAAGGCACTGACAGAACTGTACAAGAAAAAAAATCTAATCCCATCAAAAACTGGGGAGAAGAAATGAAGAAGAAAAACAAATGGCCAAAAGACACACAAAAAAATGCTCCACATCACTAATCATCAGGGAGATGCAAATCAAAACAACAATGAGGTATCATCTCCCACCACAGAGACTGGCACATATCACAAAGAACAAGAACAATCAGTGCTGAAGGGGATGTGGAGAGATAGGTGGTGTTTTTTCAAGGCAAGTGCCCTCTACCTATTATACTGACTGTTGCTCTGGCCCCATGAATTCATTAGTCTATTTTACATGAAAGATTTAATTCTTCAGACATTGTGGCACTGCCAGAAGGGGCCAAGCTCCATCAGCCTCTGTAAGTGTTCTCCCCAGTCAGAGCAGACCCATGCCCAGTTCCCAGGGGTCCTTTTGGAGGCTGCTGGGGTCAGACTGCCTTCAATGTTGAATCGATATCCAATTAACCACATGTGGCACAGCCCTGTGGGTTTAGAATTTATGTTGATTTCTTTCTACAAAAACCAATTTATTATTTTTTGTTCGATATCTCCCATTTTTCAAATAAGCTACCCATTGTTATTCGGCCACTGGCTATTCACTAATATTTGATTTTAGGGGTGGGAGTTGGGGGCTATTCCTTCCTCTGTGTCCAATAGTGACCACTGATGATGCTCAGGAACCATACGTAGGGGCTGGAGAGAAAGCATGGAAGTAAGGCGGTTTGCCTTGCATCAGAAGTACGGTGGTTCAAATCCCGGCATCCCATATAGTCCCCCGAGCCTGCCAGAAGCGATTTCTGAGCGTAGAGCCAGGAGTAACCCCTGAGCACTGCTGGGTATGACCCAAAAACCAAAAACAAACAAACAAAAAAAGGGAACTGTTACCCCATTTGTTGGGTCCCGCTTACACCTTTGTTGATTGTTTGAGTATCCGCAAAGAGTTCCCAGAATGAGAAATTGGTTCCCATCCCCTTGTCCCCTCTTTGGGGGGGGGTGATCTTGGGAATATTTATCTGCAGCAAATAATCCACACAGACAGGAAGATTAAGGGTTAAATGGTTGGGTGAGGAGTGTCCTTTGTCAGCCTGCTGCTAGTTCCAAAACACCTGAAGCCAGCCAGCCAACTCTGGCAAAAGGACCACCCCAACGCCAGGAACCTAAGCTATTTATTTGGTTCTCAACAGCACCCCACCTGGAGGGTCAAGGTGGGACAACAGGCAAAGGATAATCTTATGGAAATATTTTCATATACAACAGGGAACCATATGTAAAGCCAAGGATTTGAAGTGAGGTTGGTGGGATGCAGGGCAAGTATCTTAATTTCTGTGTTCACCCTTTAGTTCCAAATTTTATTGACCAGAAAAGTTGAGGCCCATCCACAGGGGCTATGTTGGTGGTAGGATGGATGGAAATAAGGCCTTGGGCCATGCTGATGTGTGCGTGTGTTTAGGAATGTTTGTATATGCGTTTAGGAACACGTGTGTGTGTGTGTGTGTGTGTGTGTGTGTGTGTGTGTGTGTGTTTAGGAGCCCTGCCTTTTCCTTCATCCAAGTGCTGATGTGGAAGACGGGGGTGGGAGTGGGGCAGGCACCGCAGGTCTGGCTTTTGCTTCTGCTCTGGAAAAACAGTCCCAGAACATTTTCCCACCTGTGTGTGTGCCAGAGTAATGAGACCCAGATGTGTGGCTGGGGCAGGGCTATGCTCACTGTCTGTCTGCTACCCCCTTCCCCACAGAGAGGCAGTCCCTCCCCCCTGCCAGCTCGAACCCTATCGCCTCCACACCCTGCTGGGCTTTCTCTCAGTCTTCCCTTCTCTAAGCTACATTTGGATAACCCTGCTCTGCAAATTCCAGAGTAAGAAAGACCTCGCCTTGGCTTTCCCCACTGGCAGGGTGAACCCACTCTCCCAACCTTGCAGGTCAGGCAGGACAAGGGGTTCCCCCAGTTTCACAGAGGGCCTGATACATACACCCCAAGGTACCTTCCTGCTAATCTTTAGCCCTGCCCCAGGTTTTATTGTGATGAAATGACCCTGGTGCCTCTGGGTCTCTGGGCTTCTAAGTTATCTGGGGGAGATAACTCCAGGCTAAGCCTGTGAAGGTGGGTGGATTTGTAAAATGGCTTGGAAAGAATCTTTCAATGCGGCCAGATGTAATAATGGGCCTGGTGTAATAATTAAGTCACCCTGATGATGATAACAGCATCTTAAGGTCTTGTGTACTTGGAGTGTGCTGAACTGGAGGCATGCAAAATGTCATTCCTGTCTTAGCACATCTGATTCCCACTAGTGAAGGAAATAGTGGATCAGAGAGGCTAAGTCACTTGTCTGAGGACATATAACCCAGACACCAAGAAAGGCAGAGCCAGGGCCCGGAGAGATAGCACAGCGGTGTTTGCCTTCCAAGCAGCCGATCCAGGACCAAAGGTGGTTGGTTCGAATCCCGGTGTCCCATATGGTCCCCCATGCCTGCCAGGAGCTATTTCTGAGCAGACAACCAGGAGTAACCCCTGAGCATAGCCGGGTGTGCCCCCCCACCAAAAAAAAGGGCAGAGCCAAACACAAAGCAAGTCCTCTGCCTTTGCCCACTGTGCTTCTCAGTGGGAGTTCTAGTGCCTCTGGCCAGCAGGAAGACAGCTTAGGGGTGACCCCTGAAAGGAAGGAGGACATGGGAGCTAGTGGTGGAAAGAAAGGACTGTTGGCATGACATGGAGCCCAAAGCTAGAGTCTAGATCGTGGGGCTGGAGTGATAGCACATCAGGTAGGGCATTTGCCTTGTACATGGCTGAACTGGGTTTGATCCTCAGCATCCCATTTGGTCCTCACAGCACCAGGAATGAACCCTGAGTGTAGAGCTAGGAGTAAGCCCTGAGGACTGCCGAATGTGTCCCTCCAATAAAAAAGCTAGAAAGTTCCAAACTGGTGCTAGTTACTGCTGTGGGGGTCCAGTGGAGGGCGAGCTGTTCAGATGGAGGAGATGGCAGGTTCTTGGGGGGGGGGCAAGAGATGAGAGACCTGACAGGACACAGAGAGGGAGTCCAGGAACTGCTCAGACCAAAGCTAGGAAAGGTGGAAGCAGAGGCAGGCGCAGAAGGGAAAGAGCACGTAAGGGGGGTTGAGGATAGGAAGAAATAGGGGTGGGCGGGGGAGGGACTGTTAGCACATCAGAGCAGGATCTAAACTGAACCGAGGCTGGAAATAAATCTCCCCCATGGAGTTCAATGTCTGGGTCTCTCGCTGTATGCCAGCCGCGCCCGAATACCCAGCACCTCTGCCCCTAAATCCCCTCCAAGCTGCTATAATTATCTTCCCTGTATAGCGAGCAAAGTACAAGGCACTCAGTCGGGTGGTCTGGACTGTCCCGAGCCAGCCACAAAGACCTTCCCGTCTCCCCTGACCCACCTGCCAGGTGACTCCAGGGTTAGGGGCTGACGCATGCCCCCCTGTACCCCCAGCCTGCAGATGTTCCACCACTGTACCATCCGCGGAAACACGGAAGAGCTGCGGCAGATGGCGGTCAGCCGAGAGGTGCCACGGCCGCTGTCCACGCTACCCATGTTTAACGTGCGCACAGGCGAGCGGCAGCCGCCCCGTGTGGACCTGGCTCAAGTGCCCCTCATTCTGGACCAGCACTAAGGTGGGTCTTGGCAGGGCCAGATTCTTGGATATCTGGGGGCGGGGGTGGGCAGTGTTGGGTGATGGTGGAGGTGAGAGCAGGTGCTCAGGCTGTGGGCTGCACCCACCTGTGTCTAGCACCCTTAGTTGGAGGGGCAGGGTGGAAAAGGCTAGAGCTCAGGGTCTGGACCTCACCCCGTTTCCCTCTGTTCTCCCCATTTCCCACCTTCGACTCAGTCTACGACTCTGCGCACACGGCTGCATCTCTGAGGCCACACACGACCTCCCTTTTTACTCCAGCGTCTGACCCGATGGACCCCCAAGCATGAAGAAGACAGAGATGGGGGTGGAGGGGGGTCTGGGTCTGGGACCCTCAGAATAAAGTCCTGTGGTTCTGCTCAGCCACTGCTGTGGGTGTTTCCTGCTCACATCCATTGCCCCCCCTTTGCCTGCCTGTCTTCTGAGCTGGGCCCCCAGCTTCCTGTGTGTGCTTTTCTCCAATTACTCAGAACAAAGAGGCCCGGCCTCTTTCCAGTCTTGTCTAATTATCCAGAAAGTCATATGCAACCTGGTCTTCATTCATGGACTGGGCAGTGCAAGACATGTTAACTGTTGTCATTCCTATTTTAGACAGGAGAGAGAAACAGAGACAGAAAGACAGAGACAGAGATGGATACAGAGAGACAGCAGAGACAGAAACAGAGACAACAGAGATACAGAGACAGAGGGAGGCAGAGCTTGTGTTGGAATCTGGCCCAGCCGGTTGCTGCTTCTCCTGTCTCCTGAAGGGTGGAAACAAGACACAGAGATGTATGTCCTGGAGGTTGCATCCCTTTGTCCATCCTGCAGGGAGGGAGACTATCTGAACTTGATCAATAGATACTGCCCTCTGACTCTTCTGAGAATGAGGGCTCTGTGCCACCTGAATCCTTTGCTTAGAGAAGCATCCCCAGAAGTCAGGGGTGAGGTGGGGAGCCCTGGAGCACTCTGGACCCCAGAAGTTGTAGCTGGAACAGGCCTTTTGCCCAGTAATGGCTATCTCTACTCTATGCTTCCTGAGATGGGCACACAAACAAAGGAAGGGCGAAGAGCAAGGTCCTGTGACATGGGTCCCTGACTGAAGTGTTCACTGCAAAAGACTCACGGCAAGGGAAGGGGTGGGAGCCATATTACAGTGAGAGGACATTTGTCTTGCACATGGCAGACCCAAATTCGATCCCCAGCACTCCATATGGTTCCCTGAGCACTGCAAGGAGTAATAGCTGAGCAGAGAGCCTGGAATAACACCTGAATATCTATCGTGGGTGTGTCCTAAAAACCCAAATCTAACCTAACCAAAACAAACAAGAGAAACAAGACAGGG
>PVKC010052697.1:0-10249 GCA_004027635.1 Crocidura indochinensis
GAACCATGGTTTGTCCTTGTCCTAGGTTAGTGCATACACGGGAAACGCCTTACTGCTTGCACCACCGCTCCAGCCCCTTTTTGCTTCTTCTTTTTCTTCAGGAATGTACTATTTTAAATGATATTTCTACAATTATAACTTTTTTTCCTTTACCACTATATAGTCCGTTAATTTATTTTTAGTTAAGCAAAATAATTTTTGTTTAACAAAATTTACTAAGATGTGAGTGGAGAGAAAAAATATATGCATTAAACAGAGAACACAGACTTCTATAGAGTAGAACAAAACAGACAGTGATACAAATGACAGTGAGACAAGTGCTCAAGGAAGAACATAAGTTTGAAAGAGCATGTCCCTGCCATAATATAGTTTAAAAAAAGTCATGAAGCAAAGAAAGAAAAAATTTTATTAAATTATCAGTAAAAACCATTTTATAGTTTTAAAATATATAAGATGGACACAGTAAAATAAAAGATAAAATGATAGTATAAAACCAAAAAACATTATGAGCTATACTATCTATGTAATGAAAATCTATAAAACAAACAGGTGCTTTCTTCGGCAACGCATATTCTAAAATTGGAACTATACAGAGAAAATGTATGGCCCCTGCACAAGGATGACTCGCAAATTCGTGAAGCATTCCATATTAAAAAAAAATTTAAAACAGAAGATACTTTGAAGATTTCAAATAAAAATAGTGAATAAGAATATATATCTGTAGCTAATGTAACTACTGATACATTTTTCAATATTTTAAAATAAAATGTAATGCATTGATATAAAATACATAATTGAAAAGTAAAAATTAAGAGTGAGATGAAAAAGTAAAATAAAATTATATCATTTATTTATTTATTTATTTATTTATTTATTTATTTATTGGTTTTTCAGGCCACACCCGTTTGATGCTCAGGGGTTACTCCTGGCTAAGCGCTCAGAAATTGCCTCTGGCGTGGGGGAACCGTGTGGGACACTGGGGGATCGAAGCGCAGTCCTTCCTTGGCTAGGGTTTGCAAGGCAGACACCTTACCTCTAGCGCCACCTTGCCGGCCCCTATATCATCTTTTAAAATTGAGGCAATGTGTTACAAGTACAATTTCATGCCTCTTCAAACTATCTTTGCCTGTATTATATATTAGCAATCATGCTGTGAATGATTTGAAAGACATCTGGATCTGTCCTCAGGAATAAAAGTTAACCATTTTTGATAACTTTTTAAATAAACTTCCATATGTCATCTAAAAAATACCTAAACAACCAGAACAAAATAACATATATATTATTACACTGAACTTACTTCCTTAATACCAGCACTCTCTTCCTGGATCATCAATCTGATTACTTAGCTCTGTAGTCTGAGTTTTAATAGATCAGTTATAGAAAATAGTTTAATGACTGTTACATACCTTTATATATATTATATATATAGGCAGGCAACTGAAAAATTATATATATATGTGTGTATGTATTTCAAATTTAGGTTGAGAAAGGTAAAATGAATTAATGATGTGTGATATATAAATTAGCTATATGCATTCCCTTTCTCTAATGTAATAAAATATTTCATGTATAACATTTATTTCAGGTTCTCATAAAGAATCCAGTGTTTGTACTCATATCACTGGCTAGGGCTTTTGAATCCTTATATACTGTTGGAGCATGTGAATTTATACCTACATATATAGAACATCAGTTCCTATTATCAAAGAAGACTGCAACTACGATTTCTGGTAGACATCTGTGGTTGAATTTAGTTTTAAATTTTAGTTCAAAATGTTTCTTTTATATACTTATTAAATATTCAAAATATTCAAAAAAGTAGTATTTAAAACATTTGCTTTAAATATTAGATAAGTACAGATCTAAATATCATATGTTCAAGTAAAAATTATATAAGTATTTTGCAATTTGTTTTTTTCTAGGGAGGTGGTCACACTTGGTGGTGCTCAGGGCTTACCCAGGCTCTATACTCAGTGATCACTCCAGGTGAAGTTCTGGGACAATTTTATTTGATTCAAGAATTGAATCTTGGGCAGCCACATGCCAATCACGCACCCTGCCCACTGTACTATCGCTCTGGTGAAATTTTATCAATATTTTTAAACACATACAGTCCTCATAAGTGGGAATCAGAGATAAAGTACAGAGGGTATGAGATTTACTTTGCATGAGGTCAATCCAGATTCAATCTCCAGCACTTTGTATGGTCTCCTGAGGCAGTCAGGAGTGGCCAACCCTCTCCCGCCCCAATAAAAATAAAATCTTTGTAAGTTTATATATATATATATATATATCACTTTTTTATACCATTATTTTTCCCTCTACATAATTAGCCACTTATCTAAAGTTAGAGAACCTTTTCGCAATTTATTTATATTGTATGGTTTATATGCCTATTTATACATTATTTCTAAATTTATAACATATAATTATCATGTTAAAAAGTATAGTTTTATATATAAGTAGTCTTGTTGTTTTCATGTGAGATTATTTGTATCGCACTCATGTTAATCTGCAATGTGCTTCATGTGTGCTAAGGAAATTTATGTTATGAATTTGCCAGTATTTTTTCCATTATAGTGTTAATGGACATGAGGGGTGCCTCCATGCTTGCATCCAAACAACGCATTATACATGTCTCTTTGCATACAACAGTAAAATTTCTATTTATGTACAAATATAAAAGACAAATTGCTATTGTCTACATATTTATTTGATTTTTCATATTTATTTGATGTATTTGATTATTTTATTTTATTAAGGGATTTACAATACTATTAATCACACTTTTCAATCATATTCCAAAACCACAGCCAGCTTCCCTCCAGAGCTATCCTAAGAACCCCTATTATTCACCGTGTCAACTTAGTATGACAAACAAAATATCCAGTTTCAGTGAATGATCTTTTGTTGTTCTCTTATTATATTTTTACTTCTTTTTCCACATATATGAGACATCTCTTTATTATTATTGTTTGTGGATATAATATACCATCCTACATAGAGATGAATAGAACCAATATCTTGAAATTCCACAAAATTATTGATAATTTTCTTGCAAAAAATAAAATTTTGAATAATATACTTTTAAATGACTTTTTCCTTTTATTGATATTCTGTCATTTTTAATGTGATTAATGATGAGGTGTGTGCATATACATACACAATATATATTCTTGTGCAACTCAAGAAAGAACAAATTTATATATATATATCATGGATAATTTTGTGGTAATATATTTTAGAATTTTTGTAATAGATAAATTCTAAAAATGTAAAATTTAGTAAGTTTAGAGAATTAAGAAAATTTAAAAGCTACATAAATTGTGCTTTTATTATAATACAGGGAAAATTGGTTCACATCAGAAAAATAGATACTGATAAAGTATTTACATGAATAAGTAAAAGATTGTTATAAAATATCTAAGGGTATAATAAAATCTATTAAAATATATAACATTCAATACAAATGAAATGTTAATACAATATTTATTGCAAATGTGTAAAATCCATTAGCAAGTTAGGAGCACTCATACCTTTATTCCTTTAGTAGAGGCTTAGGAGTGAGCTTCATGCTCAAGTCCAATGTTCTGAAAATTTATCCTGTCCTTTAAAGAAGTTCTTGTAACTCTTCTTGTAAAATTGGTTTCAAGGAGCCATAAATTACCGAGGCTGTTTGTTGCCTGTCTATGAAGCTCTGTATTGTTCTTTCATATTTGAATGATAGTCTAGCTAGTTGGTTAAAGTGTTCTTGGTGAGGTCTTCATCCTTTAGTTTTTGTACTATATTCCTCCATTCTCTTCTGGATAGATCTGCTGTGAATCTTATGAAACTTCTATTGTAAATTCATTTTTTTATCTTGCTGCTTTCGCTATTCTTTGTCTTTCTTTGATAGTCATTCTGAACACACTATGTTTTGAAATTTCTTTTTTTTTTTTGTTTGGTTTTGGTTTTGTTTTTGGATCACACCTGGTTTACTAAGGGGTTACTCCTGGCTCTGCACTCAGAAGTTGCTCCTGGCAGGCGCAGGGGACCATATGTAATGCCAGGATTCGAACCACCATATATTTGAGTATGCTGTATTCAAGGTAAACACCTTACCACTGTACTCTCAAAGGCTTTTTCCACCATCTGTTGTTTTCTAGATGTTTCTCTCATCTCACATAGGAGATACTTAATGTTTTCCTCAGTTGCTGCTATTGTAGGGCTCAAATATTCTAAGGAGTTTATTTTATATCACCTACATACTATTAATTTCAATAATTTCTACTTGTAACTTTTATATTTCTGCTCTTATACTTTATTTGCTTTGCTGACTATCTCTACTATTGTTTCTTTGAGTTTACTAAACATTTTGACTGTGGTGTCAGTGAAGTTATATCCTGAAGTTTTCGAGGCTGGCTGTTGTTGGCCGAGTCTTCTATATTATTGTTTTGCTCATTGAACTTCATGGATTTCTACAATTCTTCCTCAGTTTCTAGTGTTTCTATAGCAGTGAGGGAAATTTTTTGTAGCTAAACATTAGGCTGGTATTTTAAACTTTTGTTCTCTACCTGTCTGCACCCAGTAATAGGAATTATAACTATGAACATTGTGAAATTGAGCATGTGCTTCGAGCACTGTGGTGTGGCCCATTAACATGGTGGAGATTAGGAAAGGAGGCTACTGAAATCTAAGTGGAGGCAAGATGACCTGTCTCTCATTCTGAATAGAACCAATGATCTCAGCCAGAAATTAATCTCACCTGGATGTGTAGAGCCGCAAGCCAAGGTTCTATCTATATCTCCATTTTTGCTAAATTATTGAGAGAGAAAATATCAGAAAAGGCTTTTGGGAGAAGGTTATATACAAGTTCTCCAAATTAAGTTGACCTGGAATTCTCTGCATATATTTATAATTCATTTTACTTCCATTGGTTTATGTGGGAGATTTACAGTTAAGATCCTAGTGATGGTTTCTCTCTCTTTCTCTCTCTCTTTTGCTCTTTCTCTTTCTCACTCCACTCAAGATTAGGTGAATATATTTGTCACATTTCCCATTTTTAAAAATAAATAATAAGTGTCATTCTTTTGCAAGTAAAAGCTATCTTGGAGCTTTAATAACTTCTGCTTTATTATATGAAATTTATCTACTTAATTTCCTTGTATGTAAAAGCAGATTTTATTGTTTATTTTAAATCCTTTTTCAGTATTTAGGTTTCACTTTTGTTTCCAGGACTAATGTTGAATTAATTTTGGAAATCTCCCATCCTCAAATAAAATGTATCAACTCGTTTCTCTGATTTTCCTTTTGTTAAAGTTCTCACAAATTCTTTAAAATGTTTATATAATATATTCTTTTACTAGTGGCATTTTTCTATTTTAAACTCTTGTTTTTAAGGTAGTTTCAGAGCAACAGAAAGGAAAATTAAGAAGAGTATAGTGAGTTTTCATGTACTGTACATCTTTTACATCATGTACTGTCTCATTTTGCTAACATCTTAAATTGGTATAGCAGATTTATTAAAAATGAATAATACAATATTAGTACATGATTAAACATTGATTTAGCTTCCTTAGCTTCTAGAAAAAGGCATTTTCTTTTCCAGGATCTCATTCAGAATATCAAGTTATATTTATTTGTCATATTTCTTTAGGCTCTTCTTGGACTTAACAGTTTTAAAGCCATCTCTTATTTTTGTATTTCTTCTAAGGTTTAGATTTGTTGTGATATTTATCATGCCTCTATGTTTTCATTATTTTTATTTAAATTAAAATGTTAAGTGTATAAGCAGGGATAATTATATAATGTATGATTTTGTAACTATATTTGTTGCTTTTTTTATCTTAGCCGCTTAATTTTTAACTGTCTACTTTCTTCCTCCTCTCTTTCTCAGGAGCTATTTTGGTTCCAGGATGTGCACTTGGTTATCTTCTAGGAGGTATCATTTCTTCCCATTTAAAATTGTCTTGCAAAGGCCTCATAAGATTTACAATGATGACATCTTCTGTGTCATTTGTACTGCTTGTGATTGTAATGTTTTTACACTGTAGCTCTGTGCCATTTGCTGGACTCAATGAAGATTATGATGGGTAAGTATAATGTTTACATTCAATGTTTATATAAAATAAAATAATATATTTCTCAAAAATTATTATTTGTTATAAATTTGTGAAGTTTTATGTGAATATTTTGTTAAAATTGTTAAGCATGTAAAAGTAAAATAAAACCTTCTTACCATTACTACTAAGGATAAAAGCATGATGATATGATTTTATGCATTCATAAAGTAATAACATGTTCAAATTATTTAGAAAGTTGAAGTATTTATTTGCCTATTTTTTATATTTGGCACCTGATTTACAAGACCTTTAATAATAGTTTCAGACATCAAATGTTTCAACTGTGCCACCAGTATCTTCATTGTCACCAATAAACAAAGATTCTTTCCCTCTTCAAACCCCATATCCTTTGAAATCTCTTAACAATTTTTATTTCTTGCAGGTTTGATTACATGTTTGCCATTACACAGTGTTGACTCTATAGTTGTAATGTAGAGTTAATTCACCTCTAAGCTTGAAATATACCCAACAGCCTTGACATTAGAATGCCTTTATGTTATTGCCAGTCCACCTGCTCAGTTCCTTCCCCAACCCCAAGGGTTTGCCAAGGACTGACAATCCTTAAGTGGCCATCACTTAATGTCTTCAATTCCATTTATTGTCACTCTATATAAAAGATATGTGATAATATCTGTCCTTCTTACTCTGACTTGCTTTATTTAACAAGAATACCCTTCATTTACATCCAAGTTGCAGTGAACTACATGATTTCATCTTTTCCTATAGCTACACAGTATACTATTTTGTGTATAGAGCACAATTTCTTTATCCATTTTTATATTAATGGCTATTTAAAATTTTTATTACTTGGCTACCTAATAAGCACTATAGTGAATATCTGTGCATATATCTTTTTGAATGGATACTTTTGTGTCTGAAGTACTGTGATTTCAAGAAACAACAAAAGATGTATTCACTAAACCACAGTGAAAAATCAGCAAGGGAAGAGGCAAGTAAAAAATTTTAGATTCTCTAGTAGAGGTGGGGGTAAAAAATAAGAGACATTAAAGAATAGAACTGAAGTATATCTGAAAGTGTACTTCAGTAATGTCTTCTTTAAACTAAATGTGAAAACAAAAATAAAAACAAGTCCTTAAAGATCTAAGAAGTGATTGATATTAAATATAGGGAACAGAGCTGGGAACAGAGCTGGGATCAGAAAGAAAAAAACTGAGCTAGTAAACCTAATAAATCTAATTTCCACTTCCAGTACAGTGGAGAAGTTTCCTGGTCCAACTTGGCATGTAACACCAAGAGGAACATTTGTAACTCTAGTGCTGCAGTAAAACAAGAACAAACGAAATATTCATCTAATAGTTGTGATTGTTTAAGGCCCTATGAAACAAACTAGATAAAAATTAGTTCATGAATGGGGCATGATGCCAGTGAAATGAGAGGGAGAGAAAAGACACAAATCAAACAAATTTTATAAAATGCAAAAGAAAATGTTGATATCATTGTATACTTTGTAAGCAAAAATTAGAGTTTAGAATGTGTAGAAAAATTTGAGCAGCCACTCCCTGTTCCCAGCTATGATCTTTGTAAGGCTGAAACCTAGGAATGAGGACATTTCTAAGACTATAGCTTAGTCAGAAAATTATTTGGTTTCATATAGGATTCATGTGATGAACCTCCATTCTGTGTATCATTAAAGAAAGATTTCATTGTATGGAGATGCAAAGTATTTCAGGCAAATTTCTTATACCTAGCTGTGGTTACCCACTTTAATAAAGAAGACATTTCTATTTGCCTTACCTCCAGATACAAAAGTATTAATTAAAAAAATATATGGACAGCAAATTCCTAGCCAGGCAAGAAATACACTTTAGAACTAACAGATAGAACAACAGATGATCTGCTTATCTTGTATTGCCTCCAATGTTAAGTTCTTAGGTACCACATATAGTCCCCAATCCCCATCAGCAGTAATCCGACTAAGGGCTTATCAGGAAAACCTGAGCACAGCTGGGTCTGTTCTCAGTAATTTAAATTAACATTCTACTAAAGTTTCTAGCCATTACAATACTGTAAAAACAAAAGGCATACAATGGTTAGAGCAATAATACAATGTGTAGGGTGTTGGCCTTGTATATGACTGACCACCCTGTACCCCATATGGTTCCTGAGAGCTCCAGGAATGATCCCTGTATGCAGAGCCAGGAGTAAACCTAGAGCACCATTAGGTGTGGCCCCAAAATTAGAAAATATAAATTAAATTTTTTTTAAAAGTAAAAAGGGCTTGCATATAGGAAAAGCAGAAAGAAAATTTTATTTATCTTTATGTAGGTAGCATTTAAAACACAGCTAAAAGTCAATGCTTAGGAAGTTTTAAGTAATAAAGATCAACTAACAAGAATCTGAGGGGCCGGCAAGGTGGTGCTAGAGGTAAGGGGTCTGCCTTGCAAGCACTAGTCAAGGAAGGACCGCAGTTCGATCCCCCGGCATCCCATATGATCCCCCCAAGCCAGGGGCAATTTCTGAGTGCTTAGCCCAAAAAATCGAAAAAAAAAAGAAGTAAAATAAGAATTTGATACCTAAAAATATAGTACAGTGGGTAAGGCACTTGATTTGCATGAGGTCAATCAATCCCAGCTCAAATTTTGGTACTACGATGTCCCACCAGGAGTGATCACTAAGCAGCAAACCAGGAGTAAGACCTGAGACCAGGGTACCACTGGTCTAAAAAACAAGAATCTAATAATTCTATATTACTATCAAATAAACAAATTAATACTTGTAACAGTAGTATCAAGAAAAAGACTTTAGAAGAAATTAACAATAGAAAGTAATCTATGATAATTTGTGCTGTATAGATGTTTAAAAATAAGAAATTGAAGTTAAATAAAAATAGTACCATTATCAATAAATATAGGATAAATAAAAATTTTTAGGATAAATATGATAGAATAGACAGAAGCCCATCCCTGAATACTATAAAATATTGCTTAGGGAAGTCATAGGACTAAATATTTTGAGGGATTGTGCCTTCCAAATGGTGCTCAAGAGTCTCAAAGGTCAATCTTAGTCACTATTACCCAATTGGTTTATTCCTTCAACTCAAACACCCAAGTATGCAAAACTACACAACTCCTACAGAGCTAAGGGTTACCCTGCCATCCCAAGCAGTGTTGTAGTACCATTTGGAGTCTGGGATTCAATAATTGAACAGTTCTTGGAGCTGGAGTGATAGCATCACCCAAAATCTCATATGGTCCCCTGAGCCTGCCAGGAACAATTTGTAAGCTCAGAGTCAGGAGTAACCCCTGAGACCCCCGAATTTAAAAGTTCCTTATAAAAATAAATACAGATTTATCATATGTTCCATGCATTCCACATATAATATTTATATTATATAATATTTATATATATTAACATTCTACTAAAGTTTCTAGCCATTACAATACTGTAAATAAGCACATGATAGTCTTTTAATTGCAATCTTCTTTTTTTTTCTTTCTTGCTTTTTTTTAATAGAACAGGGCAGTTTTTCAATCTGACAGCTCCTTGCAATTCTCATTGTCAATGCTTATCCTCATTTTATTCTCCTATATGTGGAAGAGATGGTGTTGGCTATTTTTCTCCATGCTTTGCAGGCTGCATAAAATCTAAAAATATACAGGGAAAGAAGGTAGATATTCTACTTATATGTCATCCTTTCTGTTAAGAGTTTAAGCTTAAAGGTGATACTTTTGTTTCTCTAGATTGTACCCCTCCCTTTTTCCCCAATTTTTTTAAATTAAAAAAAAATAAAACATTTGATTTGAAGGGTTTATAATATTGTAAAAAAAAATGAATGCAATGGTTAGAGCAATAATACAATGTGTAGGGTGCTTGCCTTGCATATGACTGACCACCCTGTACCCCATATAGTTCCTGAGAGCTCCAGGAATGATCCCTGTATGCAGAGCCAGGACTAAACCCTGAGCACCATTAGGTGTGACCCCAAAATTAGAAAATATAAATTAAAATTAAGAAAAGGCTTGAGGGGGGCAGGGTGGTGGCGCTGGAGGTAAGGTACCTGTGCTAACCTAGGATGGACCGCGGTTCGATACCCCGGTTCCCCATATGGTCCCCCCTGCCTGCCAGGAGCGACTTCTGAGCGCATAGCCAGGAGTAACCCCTGAGCGTCACCGGGTGTGGCCCCA
>PVKC010052698.1:0-10231 GCA_004027635.1 Crocidura indochinensis
CTACATCCATTGCTTAGGGCAAGTTTTAGATTCCCAAACTAAGTAAAAGGTATCTGGGATAATAGTTTGATGGGCATAGAACATTATCTATACTTAGTAATACAAAATTGTCTTCAGGGTTAAATAATTATACTTATAGAACATAAAAGATTCACAGCACCATTTGGCTCCAATTTACTTTGTTACCTTTATGATTACAGTAATGCCTTTACTGAAGCTGTTTCTTCTGAGTGTCCATCTTTTTTTTTTCTGCTTGACTAACTTCAAAACTCAGTTCAATAATTAACTCCTTCAGGAAACTTATTCTCATCCTTACAAGGATGAGGTAACTACTGGTCTTCAGTATGTGCTAGAAAAATTTTTTTTAACAATGCTTAAATATTCTACCCTGTAATACCATTAATTTCTTCATCATTGCCATTCTGAAGGTGGGGGTAATATTTCACCTCTACCATTCATAGTAGCTAGCACTGTACTGTCTTTTTATATAGTTATTTTAATTAGTAGTTATTAAAAGAGTTGACACATTACCTCTAGAGATTATTTTGGAAACTTTTTTTTTTTTTTGGTTTTTGGGCCACACCCAGTGACGCTCGGGGGTTACTCCTGGCTATGCGCTCAGAAGTCGCTCCTGGCCTGGGGGACCATATGGGGCACGGGGGATCGAACCACGGTCTGTCCAAGGCTAGCACGGTAAGGCCGGCACCTTACCTCCAGTGCCACCACCTGGCCCCTATTTTGGAAACTTTTAGAAGTGTTTTGGTTGCCACAACAACCAGGCAACATCACTGACATTTAGATTAGGGGCAGGAGACCTTAAGTGTCCTGCATTATCTTGGATAGTCCCTCATGGTGAAAAATTGTTCCTTATCCTGCACAACTTTCAAATAAATGTAAAACCTGAATATATTGGCCTGAATCTAGGATTCAGTATTACATAGAAATATTATTTGGATTGTCAAATCATACCATAATATAATCTAAAACCCAATAACCTCCTGGTCCTGTAGGATGATGGGATCAATAGGATAATTTTTCTGTTCCAGATGCTACGATAGTTGCTGTAGTCACTGGGCTCTATCTGACTAGAACATCCAAGAATGATCCAAGAACATGATCCAAGAACATCAATAGAACATCCAGAATGATCACTCACATCAGAGGCTCAGGTGAGAATTGATTTAGAACTGTCAATTATATCAGTTTGTTTGCCTATTCATTCAATCATTCATTCATTCATGCATGCATTTACTTATATTTATGTAAATGAATTCATGCATTCATTTACTTATATTTAAGGATTCTACCTATATAAACTGTTCGCAGATTGTTGAGAGTCGCTCACAATAGCGTTCTGAGAAGACACAATCTTGAGCCTCAAAACCTGGGCTTCTATATGTAAAGTATGTACTTTAGTTCTTGGAACTATCTTCTTACCCCAATTGTAGCTCACTCTATTTCTTCTATGTGGATTCTCCTGTGATTTGAGCATAATATACAAACAAAAATAGTAACTGGGTTTTAAAAGGTAACAAGTATAGAGTGCCAGTCTTCAGACTTGGTCTCTGTGGTCTCAAAAGATCACTTACATGACTTCCTATTTGACAAGGTAAGTTTAGACTGGAGATAAAGGCACATAAACTACATCTCTTGATAGGAAAAGTTATCTAGGAAAGAGAATATTGAGAACAATTTTAGAGAGTTGTTACTTCAGATATGACTTTCATCATTTTAAAAAATCTGACATTTTGGGGCCGGTGAGGTGGCGCTAGAGGTAAGGTGTCTGCCTTGCAAACACTAGCAAAGGAAGGACTGCAGTCCGATCCCCCGGCGTCCCATATGGTCCCCCTGCAAGCTAGGGGCGATTTCTGAGCTCTTAGCCAGGAGTAATCCCTGAGCATAAAACGGGTGTGGACCAAAAAAAAAAGTTAAAAAAAGTGACATTTCATTTCAGTGACATTCATCCATTTTAGAAACAAAATTTCTATTTATTTATTTTTATTTTTAATTTTTGGAGGGTCACACCCAGCAGTGCTCAGGGGTTACTCCTGGCTCTACATTCAGAAATTGTTCCTGGCAGGCTCAGGGGACCATATGGGATGCCAGAATTTGAACCACCATCCTTCTGCATGCAAGACAAACACCCTACCTCCATGCTATCTCTCCGGCCCCATTCTATTTATTTTTTATATGTTTATGAGATAGATGTTTTGGGAGTACATTTTCACACTGCAATGTTTATATCTAACAATTGCACCCACCACCAAAAAGTTTTTGTCCAGTTTTCAGTTTTAAGAATTATCTGGCAACAGAGATAAAGAAAAGGGACTATATTAAGCTGAGAAGCTTCTGCACCTCAAAGGAAATAATGCCTACCATACAAAAGTCACCCACAGAATGGGAGAAACTATTCACCCAATACCCATCAGATACTGGGCTAATATTCAAAATATATGAAGAACTAACAGAATTTAACAAGAAAAAAATCTAACCCCATCATAAATTGGGAAGAAGAAATAAACAGACACTTCCTCAAAAAGAAATACAAATGGCCAAAAGACACATGGAAAAAATGCTCCATATCACTAATCATCAGGGAGATGCAAATCAAAACAATGAGGTACCATCCCACACCACAGAGACTAACACACATAACAAAGAACAAGAACAATCAGTGCTGGTGGGGAATATGGAGAGAAAGGAACTCTCATTCACTGCTGTTGGCAATGCCATCTAGTCCAGCCTTTATGGAAAATAATATTGAAATTCGTAAAAATTTGGACATTGCCGGGTGGTGGCGCTGGAGGTAAGGTGCTTGCCTTGCCTGCGCTAGCCTAGGATGGACCGCGGTTTGATCCCCTGGTTCCCATATGGTCCACCAAGCCAGGTGTGACTTCTGAGTGCATAGCCAGGAGTAACTCCTGAGCATCACCGAGTGTGGCCCAAAAAAGAAAAAAAAAAGAAAAAAAATTGGACATTAAGCTCCCATTTGATCCAGCTATACCACTCCTAGGGATATACTCAAAATTTATCCTAGGGATAAACACAAAAATACAATTCAAAAATACCTTCCTCACACCTATATTCATTGCTATGCTATTTATAATAGTCAGACTCTGGAAACAAAATGCCCTTCAACAAATGAATAGCTAAAGAAACTGGGGTACATATACACAATGGAATATTATGCAGCTGTCAGGAGAGTTGAAGTCATGAAAATTTCCTGTACGTATATGTACATGGAATCTATTATGCTGAATGAAACAAGTCAGGGGGAAAGAGATAGACTCTCTCAGAATAGTCTCACTCATCTATGGGTTTTAAGAAAAATTAGTGATATTATTGTAATAATGCTTAGCTTACACACTTAGCATGGTGCTGTGGAAGGGATTCATACTCTGTTCACATCTGACTGCAGTGAATTGGAGATCTTATGTATGCTCTGTTTAGCACTGGAGTTCCAAACAGAAGAGCTGCGGGATGGCATGTTTAGGAAGCATGTGTGATGACACCTGGAGTCCAGCCTGTGGCCTTTTACTTGGAGAGTATACCTTTTTGTCACTAAGCCACCCAGCCCCCGCATAGGGGCAGGAGTAATAGCACAATGGACTGGACACTTGCCTTGCAGGCAACTGGCCAAGTTTGATCACTGGCATCCCACATGGTACCCCAAACCTATCAGGAGTAATTTTAGAGTGCAGAGCCAGGAGTAAATCCTAAGCGCCTCTGGATGTGGCCCCCAAACAAAAAAATGGGGTGCTGTCATAGTAGTTGAAAATCGCTAATCTTTATTGCTTGCTAACTTTAAATTTTCCTACTCACTTCTTTCTTTGATTTATTTTTTGTTATGCCAAAATATGTACTTGTACATTGATCAACTCAAATCTGTGGCAAATAATAACATGAGAAATATTAAAATTGTATTAAATTTAGTGTTTTTCTCAATTATCAACATGCATAATTCTAGTAGAATATATAGTATTTATATTTAACAATTGCTTTTAGACAGAAATAGTATTTATACTTTCTTTCAGTTTGTAGCAAAATAATGAAAATATTTAGATATATTCCATATATATGTTGTAGTTTGTTGGTATACCTTAAATGAATATCTTATTGCCTAATCTACTTACATAATAATATTATTGAAATGAGATTTTACCTATATAGAATGATCTTAGATTTCTGACATTGCAAAGTGCTTTACTTCATGTTAAGATATTCTCAAGGAAAAAAATAATTAAACATTTTGTTTGCTTTGGTTTTGTTTTTTGGGTCACATCCAGTTGTTAGGGGTTACTTCTGGTTCTGTGCTCAGAAATCGCTACTGGCAGTTTTGGGATACCATATATGTGATACAAGGGATTGAACCCAGGTCGGCTACATGCAAAGCAAATGCCCAATCTGCTGTGCTATTGCTCAGCTTCATCATTTGACCTTTTAGGGAAGGGAAGTAAGTCTATGTACTAATGTATTTCTTCATAATTCAACCCAATATATTACATATATTGTGTTTATAACTGATTTACAAGTTGAAAACTTTATAGCTTTAAGTGCTAATAATATGTTCCTTTGGCTTATACAAGTTAAATATATTAATCTATATGCAAGGATTTGTTCCCTAACATTTATACTTCATATTCAAATATGTAAGTGATTTTTACTTTATTTAAAGAAAGTGCACTATGGGACCAGAGAAATAGCATGGAGGTAGGGCATTTGCCTTGCATGCAGAAGGACAGTGGTTCAAAACCCAATATTCCATATGGTCCCCAGAGCCTGCCAGGAGTGATTTCTGAGCATAGAGCCAGGAGAAACTCCTAAGCACTGCCAGGTGTGACCCAAAAACAAACATAAAACAACAACAAAAAAGTGCATTACATAATTGGCATAGTTGAACATAATACATTTGTTTCTGATAAATAAAAGTTATTATTAAAAAAGAATAGAAAGAAAAAAGAAAAAGAAAGAGAAGAAAGACATTTAGCAAAAGGCAAAAAAAGTACATTAACAAGCACATTTGTGAAAATTATTGTATCTCCAATGAAGTCATTGATACAATGGCAGAAGGCTTGATAAGTTCTTATTGTTAGTTGTCCATTATTTTAAATTGTTCTATTCCTATAGTTATGATAGCATCAAACTAATGAAGTTGTCTGGGAATTCAAAGCACTAATACTGATACTGTGACTTTTAGGACATGTATCCAGCTGGCAGGCCTCCTAGAAGATGGAATATATTGGGGAGTGCCCATACTTACCCAAAAAAGCCCTAGTGATATCTACTCAAATACAAATGCACCTGAATATTGGTAAGATTGATTTCCAAAGGGAATCCCTAAGGGCGCTGAGACAGCGCCATTGGCAAAATAGTGATTTCTGGAGATGGATAAAGCAGGTGTGGCTTCAGCAAAGTGAAGGCTTGACCTTCCCTCTCCATTAAGATTGCCAGCTAAGTGGTAGCACAGCCGTAGAGCGTTTGCCACAGCCGTAGAGCGTTTGCCCTGTAGGTGGTCGACCCGGGACGGGTGCGGGTTCGATCCTGGAATCCCATATGGTCCCTTGAGCTTGCAAGGAGCGATTTCTGAGGTCAGAGATGGAATAACCCCTGAGCACTGCCCGGTATGCCCCCCCACCCCCCCAAAAAAAAAACAGAAAAAAAAAGCTTGCCAACTTTCTGTTGCATGGGTCAAGATTTTTTCATGGCTTGGTTTACATCTTGTTCGAGAAATGAATGAATCTATGGAGCTATTGTTCACACCATGTTGTGACCATGGTGACTACATTTCTGGGCATGGTTATGGTCCCATAAGTGATTTTTACTGATTAAATCATCAGCATTTTCCATAATATGAGCATTATTTCATTTTGCTTCAGTTTTGGGGTTACATCTGTTGTTCATAGATTATTCCTGGCTCTTCTCTCAGGGATCAGTCCTAGAAGGGTTCAGGAAACTATATGTGATGCTGGGGTTCAAGTTCTGGTTAGTTGCATCTCACCAGTCTTCTATAACATGACCTTTAAAGCAAATAGACAAATATCAAGACCCAATAGTTTACTTAATAACTTTTACTATGAGATCTGAAAAATTCTATCTTCCTGGTCTAATTGGCAGATGCTGTGCACTTTTTCTAGAATATATATATATATATATATGTATATATATATATCCCTCCTTATATATAGGTGCCAATCTTCTGACTATGCTGGCAATTCTGCCTTCCTGGTCTCGTAGATAGTAGTTACCCTCTTTGCTAAATAAATCCACCTCCTCTTCCTCTCTTCCTCTGTCTAGTAGATAAATGTTTATCTTCCTAGTCTTATAACTAGTGTATAGAGATGAAAGGCCTGAAACTAAATCAGTACTGTAAATTATCACTCAGTCTCTGCTTAGGAAACAGTAAGTGATTCCTAATTAGCACTGGTAGAAGGACTCTTAGAAGTGTATCATAGAAAGAATGTAAGAAGCTTAATGACTTAACTACTGTTGCTACAATATGCCACATAAATATTATCTATTTTCTTCTTAAACTATTTCAAAGAGGAGCAAGAGAAATCCACTTTCATGTCAAGTTTTAGTCTCCTTTTAGTAAAACTGAAGCTGGTGTGGGAACCCTATCAATATCTGACCACAGAAAGAAAATCCCCTTTTTAAGCCAACCACTGTGTCTACTTCATTTTTAGTTTGGGGAACTAGGTCACCCACAGTTCTAGGGTAGCAATGGAAAAAAGAAATCTGGCTTTCTGTAAGTACACATAGTTACTAATTTAACCTTTAACTTAAAAAATCAAGGGCTATATAGTGTTTAAAGTTATTACAGATTTTGAAATTTCACATGTTGACTTTTTTGTCATTGCTCCTACCCCCCATCTCTCAGGTTTTTGGGTCACAAGTTTTTGGCCATAACACTCAGGTGTCACCCTGGCTTTTTTCTCAGAAATTATACCTGGCAGGCTCTGGAAACTATTTAGAATGCCCGAGATAGAATCCAGGTCAGTTGTGTGCAAATCAAACATGCTGTGCTATGCTCTGCCCCCTTTTTTCTTTTATTTATTTATTTATTTTTGGTTTGGGGGATCACACACGGAGACACTCAGGAGTTACTCTTGGCTCTGCACTCAGAAATCACTCCTGGCAGGACCATATCAGATGCTAGGGATTGAACTTAGGCCCTTCCCGGGTCATCTGCATGCAAGGCAAATGCCCTACTGCTGTGCTATCACTCCCATCCCTATTTATGTACTTAATTATTTATTTATTTTACAAGGACAAAAAAGCCAGAACCATGGCACAGAAAGCTTGCAAGGCTAAGGAGTAACGTAAACTTTCATTCATCAGTGGTAGCAATGCAAATTGCATTATTTCTTTTTCTTCTTCCTACATCATAATTTTTTTCTTTGGTGGATTAATTTTATTTCATTTACATCAAGACAAATATGATCAAGCCAGAGTGATAACACAGTAAGTAGGGCATTTGCCTTGCATGCAGCAGACCTGAATTTGATCCTCAGCATTCCATATAGTCTCCAGAGCACCTCTAGGAATGACCCTTGATCCCTGAGATCATAGCCAGGAATAACCCCTGAGCATTACTGGGTGTGACCGCCAAAAATATGATAAGGAAACCAGATAAAAGTAATTTTTAGATTTCAGCATATTAATACTGCTTTACAATATAGTTTTAGGGTTCATTTGAGTCAATATATTTCTGTAAGAATTTTCGTTCTGTTTTTGGGTCACAGATGGTAGTGTTCAGTGGATAATCCTGATTCACTCATTGGTGCCTGACTCAGTGATTGGTGCTTGGAATTAAACCCAGACCTCCAGCTTGCAAAACATGTATTCCAGCATCTGTGTTGTCTTCAGCTTCTTTAAAGCCTTTACTTTTATAATTATTCTTTTGGTGGGGTACATACCCAGAAGTGCTCAGGGTTTGCCAGGAAACACTCCTGGTAGGCATGGGACCATATAGAACACTGAGAATAAAAACTGGTTTGACTGAGGACAAGATAAATGCCCTATCCACTGTACAATCTCTCTGATCCCCAGAGAACATAATTAATATAATATAATTATTATCTCTATTGCCTCTGGAATACATAATTTATAAAATATAAATTAATATTGTACAACATAATTCATATATTATAAACAATAAGTTCCACTGCCCTGATTCCATACTTTGTACAATTGTGTTATATAAAATGTATAGAACAGGGGCCAGAAAGATAGTAAAGTGAGTAAGGTGCTTGCCTTGCATGTGGCCAAGAGGGGTTCTATTCTTGGCATCTCATATGGTCCCCAGAGCCTGCTAAGAGTGAACCCAGGGGTCCGTGACGTGGCGCTAGTCTTGCAAGCTCTAGTCAAGGAAGGACCGCAGTTCAATCCCCCCGGCATCCCATATGGTCTCCCCAAGCCAGGAGTAACCCCTGAGCATCAAATGGGTGTGGCCCGAAAAACCAAAAAAAAAAAAAAAAAAGGAGTGAACCCTGTGTGGAGAGCTAGCATACCTGAGCATTGTCAGGTATGACCCCCAAACAAACTGAATTTGTATAGAACACTATAGTTGTAGAATACGCGGTACCAGTTTGTCTTGTATAAAATGAATTAGTTACCATGTGCAGTCATAGTATAGTCCTATTAATAAATTTAATAAATCAAAATATTTCTGAAGTTACTATACTGTTTAATCTACTTTACCACTTTCATGTTGCTGGAATTCAGAAAGAAAATAGCCCTCATTAAATTGTTTTGGATGGGGGAAAATGCCAGAGAATATGGTCTAAAAATAATAATATTTCACAGAACTTAGCTTCATCAATGAGACAACTTTTTCATATCTATTCTTGTCCTCCCATTCCATTCTACACAGATATCATCATTGTTGCATCTTAGGCTTTATGATAATTTACTAGTCATAAAGATTCTTGATAAAGGTTCAGTCAAAAGGATAAATAGAGCAGTGACATTTAAAGAGTGTTATTTATTTATTTATATATATATATATTTTTTTTTGGTTTTGGGGCCACACCTGGTAACACTCAGGGGTTACTCCTGGCTATGTGCTCAGAAGTCGCTCCTGGCTTGGGGGACCATATTGGAAACGGGGGGGATCGAATCGTGGTCTGTCCTAGGCTAGCGCAGGCAAGGCAGGAACCTTACCTCCAGCACCACCACCCGGCCCCTAGTTATTTATATTTTTTTGAGCCACACTCGGTGGCACTCAGGAGTTATTCCTGGCTCTGCGCTCAGAAATTACTCCTGGCAGGCACAGGGGACTATATAGGATGCCAGGATTGGAACCATCATTGGCCCTGGGTTGGTTGCTTTCAAGGCAAACACCCTTCTGCTGTGCTATCTCTCTGGCCCCTAAAGGGGCCATCATTAGCTCTCATTAGGTACACACTTACTTTAAAAATATACATGGGGCCCGGGAGATAGCATGGAGGTAAGGCATTTTACCTTTCATGCAAAAGGTCATCGGTTTGAATCCTGGTGCCCTATATGGTCCCCCGTGCCTGCCAGGAGCAATTTCTGAGCATGGAGCCAGGTGCCGGGTGTGACCCAGCACTGCCGGGTGTGACCCAAGAACCAAAAAAAAAAAAAAAATATATATATATACATGCATGTGCACACACATATAAACATAAAGATATAGCTAAGAAATAATTAAAATTATTAATGAATATGCATTTTATTTGGTATTTGGCTTTATAATGATAGGTATTGAATTTAGGATTTTCTACAATGTAGTTTATAGATGTTTAAAATTCCATCCTTCTCTTTGTCATTGTTTCTGCTGTGGCAATGACAGGGTTACACATTTATAACTATTCCGCATGCATACTGTACTTGTGCACTTTCACACACTTGGTTGTAGCATTGTAAGATGGTGATGTTACACAGTCAATCACAGAGAAAAGACAATTATTTTTTGTTTGTTTGTTTGTTTTTGGGCCACACCGGGTAATGCTCAGGGTTTATTCCTGGCTCTGTGTTCAGAAATAGCTCCTGGCAGGCTCAAGGAACCATACGGAATGCCGGGAATCAAACCCAGGTTTGTCCCAACTAGGCAGCATGAAAGGCAAATGTCCTACCACTTTGTTATCACTTTGGCCCAAGAGGCAATTATTCTTTTTTTTAATTTTTTTATTATTTTAACACTTTGATTACATACATAATTGTGTTTGGGTTTCAGTCATGTAAAGAACACCACCCATCACCAGTGCAA
>PVKC010052699.1:0-10162 GCA_004027635.1 Crocidura indochinensis
CAGGCACCTTACCTCCAGCGCCACCGCCCGGCCCCAAAACCCATAATTTTTCTGATTCATGGTGTTCTATTCCTCTAAATCCGTCACCTAAAGAAAATATACTCATCATTGGGACAGACTGATAGAACAGTGGGTAGGGTGTTTGCCTTGCTCATGGCTGATTTAGGTTCGGTACCCAGCATCTATCTATATGGTTTCCTGAGCCTGCCAGGAGTAATTTTGGAAAGCAGAGTCAAGAGTAGCTCCTGAAAACTGCTGAGTGTGGCACCAAAACAGAAAATGGACATCAGTTATTTTTCTCTCAAGACTGCCTATTAAGCTTTTTCTGCCAGTCATTGTTTCTTTTTACCCATCACCACTTCTCTCCCCAAGATTGCACTTCCTGTCAGACATAGTCCCTTAACATTTTTTTTGGAGCCACACTTGGCAACACTCAGGTTACTACTCATGACTCAGTTACTCCTGGCTATGTGCTCAGGAATCGCTTTTGGCAGGCTCGAGAAATCATATAGGATGCCGGGAATCAAACTGGGGTTGTCCTGGGTTGGCCTCGTGCAAAGCAAACACCCTACTACTGTGCTATCGCTCCGGCCCCATTTTTCTTGATTTTTATTTTGCCACACCTAGTGGTGGTTGGGGATCACTTCTGGCAGACTCAGGGGGCCATATGGGGTCCCAGGGATCAAATCCAGTTGGCTGTGCAAGGCAAATGCCCTACCCACTGTTCTTTTGCCCCAGTTCCCCAGTTTACTTTTGTCTGAATTTTTCTTTTTCATTTCATTTTTTTTTTTTTTTTTTTTTTTTTTTTTTTTTTTTTTTTTTGGCCACACTCAGTGGTGCTCAGGTGTTAGTTTTGGCTCTGCACTCAGAAATTGCTCCTGGCAGGCTCAGGGGACCATATGGGATGATGCTGGGGATGGAACCTGGGTCTGTCCCGGGTCTGTAGTGTGCAAAGCAAATACCCTACTGCTGTGCTATCACTCTGGCTCCACATTTCACTTTTCTTTTCTATCTCATGAACCACACCTGGTGGTTCTCATGGCTTACTCCCAGCTCTGCACTCAGGAATTACTCCTGGGATGCTAGGAATTTAACTCAAGTCAACCACATGCAAAGCAAATGCCCTACCCACTGTACTCTCTCTCCAGCTCTTTATTTTATTTTAGTCTTTCTAGGACGTCTTCACTTCTCAAGTAGACTTTTTCTTTTCTTTTCTTTTTTTTTTTTTCTTTTCTGTTTCTTGGGCCGTACCTGATCATGTTCAGGTGCGCTGATTCTGCACTCAGGAATTACTCTTCTATGCTTGGAGGACCTTATGGGGTTCTGGGGATCAAACCTAGGTTAGCTACATGCACGGCAAATGCCCTACCAGCTGGACTATCTAACTCCATTGAGTTACCTTTTCTAACCTACTTGGAAATCTTAGGTCCTCATTTCTAGCTTCAGCTTTGTCCCTTTATTTCTACCTCTGAGTCTTCTATAAACCAGTTTTTTTTTCTTCTTTTTTATTTCTTGGGCCATACTTGGTAGTACTCAGTCAGGGCTTTCTCTTGGTGCTGTACTTAGAGGGTATTCGGAACCAGGGCTGGCTTCATGCATGACTAATGTCCTACCCACTATTCTCTCTCTCCAACTCAGTTAATTTTTTTAGACCTTGCTACTGCCATCTGTAAAATGAGAAGAATTTATCTCTAAAATAAGAAAAGTTTATGTCTGAGGAGTGATAATATTTGATGATAGTCTATTCCGGATGAGGAGGGTTACATAAATATTTTACTTATCTGTGAAAAAATTTTCTACTTTCTCTAGAATTACTTTGTCTTATGTACATGTGAATGAATTCTGGACCACCCATTTCACAGATGAAGTCACTGAGATATGGAGCAACTCACAAAATAGTTACTGCCCCGCCCGGGGAGCCTCACGCATGACTCTTCTCTCAATCAAGTATCGAACATTGGCTAAGACATTTGAACAGGTTGGGAAGGTGAGTCAGTTGGCAATTGGATCACAGGATTTATACTTTATTTTGAGGAAGTCTTTTTGTTGCTTTTTAGTTCACCTTGGCATGTTATATAAAAACTTTCAAAGTGACTTCACATTAATCGTCACAGACATTGCAGGAAGGTGTTAATGCACATTTTATGGAAAAACTATTTAGATCAGAGGAGTGAAATGATTTACCCAAAGTCACACAGCTTGTTAGGAACTGAACTGATATTTGATAATGGGTGGTCCTTCCCTTGGGAAGCTGACATTAATACATGGAATAACTTTTTCTTTGTTTGTTTGTTTTGGTTTTTGGGTCATACCTGGCATTTCTCAGGTCTTACTCCTGGCTCTATGCTCAGAAATCACTCCTGTCAGGCTCGGGGAACCATATGGAATGCCAGGATTTGAATTACCTTACTTCTGCTTTCAAGGCAAACGCCCTACCTCCATGCTATCTCTCCGGCTCCTGATACATGGAATAATTTTTATCTTAAAACACTTTTGGGGGGCCTGGAGAAATAGCACAGCAGCGTTTGTCTTGCAAGCAGCCAATCCAGGACCTAAGGTGGTTGGTTCGAATCCCGGTGTCCAATATGGTCCCCCGTGCCTGCCAGGAGCTATTTCTGAACAGACAGCCAGTAGTAACCCCTGAGCTCCGCCGGGTGTGGCCCAAAAACCAAAAAAAAAAAACTTTTCCGGGCCGGGAAAAAGGTAAGGTGTCTGCCTTGCAAGCGCTAGCGTAGGATGGACCACGATTCGATCCCCCGGTGTCCCATATGGTCCCCCCAAGCCAGGAGCTATTTCTGAGCGCATAGCCAGGAGTAACCCCTGAGCGTCACCGGGTGTGACCCCCCCTCCAAAAAAAAAAAAACACTTTTCATCCTTGTGCTCCATCGGCAGCACATATACTAACATTGGAATGATATAGAGAAGATTAGCATGGCTCCTGCGCAAGGATGACACGCAAATTCATGAAGCGTTCCATATTTAAAAAAAAAACTTTTCATCCAGTTTTTATTTTTATTTTTTAAGACTTTTTTTGGGGGGGAGGATGATCACACCCTGCAGCTCTCAGGAGTTTATTCCTGGATCCCCACTCAGAAATTGCTCCTGGCAGGCTCAGGGGACCATATGCGATGCTGGGATTCGAACCAATAACCTTCTGCATGAAAGGCAAACGCCTTACCTCCATGCTATCTCTCTGGCCCCCAGTTTTTATTTTTTGTAATTCCAAACTTCCAACATTGAAGTTCTTTTTTTTTTTTTTTGGTTTTTGGGCCACACCCGGTGACGCTCAGGGGTTACTCCTGGCTATGCGCTCAGAAGTCTCTCCTGGCTTGGGGGGCCATATGGGAACCGGGGGATTGAACCGTGGTCCGTCCTAGGCTAGTGCAGGCAAGGCAGGCACCTTACCTCCAGCGCTACCGCCTGGCTCCTAACATTGAAATTCTTGACTTCTGGTTTAAAACTTTTTCTTTTGGGGTGCCAGAGTGATAGCACAATAGTAGGGCCTTTGCCTTGCATATGGCTGATGTGGGATGGACCCGGGTTTGATCCCTGGTATCCCATATGGTCACCTGAGCCTGCCAAGAGCGATTTTGAGGGCAGAGCCAGGAGTAACCCCTGACTCCCTCTGGAGGTGGCCCAATATCAAAAACAAATTTTTCTTTTGGGGTCGGATCAATAGCATAGTGGGTAGAACATTTGCCTTGCACTCCACTGACCTGGGTTTGATCTCCAGCATCCCTTATGGTTCCCCGAATCTGCCAGAAGGAATTTCTGAGCACAGAACCAGGAGTAACCCCTGAGGGTTTTTTTTCCTCTTTTTTCTCTTACTGTACTGTTTGTTTATATTCATGGGTTTGGGAAACAGTAGTAATTATTTCTTAAAGTGTACTCAAAGTTGTTTTTTTTTTTTTATTCTAACATGGCTCTGCAGATACATCATAAATATTACTTACATATATTTTTGGGGGAGGTTTTTGGGCCACATCCGGCAGTGCTTAGGGGACCATATGGGAGATGCTGGGGATTGAACCCAGGTCTATCCTGGATCATCTGCGTGCAAGGCAAATGCCCTGTTGTTGTCCTATTCCTCTGACCCTTAAATTATATATATGTTTTATATATATATAATACATATATGTTATATTATATATATATATATATTAGTGGTGCTCAAGTATTACTCTTGGCTACAGAGTAGCCAAGAATCACTCCTGGCAGTGCTTGTGGGATCAGAAGGGATGCTGGAGAAGGGGGTCAGAGAGATATAGATAGCACAGTGGTAGAGCATTTGCCTTGTACATAGCCAATCCAGGATGGATGGTGGTTCAAATCCTGGCATCCCATATGGTCTTCTGTGCCTGCCAGGAATGATTTTTTTTGTTTTGTTTTGTTTTTTGGGTCACACCCGGCAGTGCTCAGGGGTTACTCCTGGCTCCATGCTCAGAAATTGCTCCTGGCAGGCACGGGGGACCATATGGGGCACCGGGATTCGAACCGATGACCTTTTGCATGAAAGGCAAAGGCCTTACCTCCATGCTATCTCCCGGCCCAGGAATGATTTCTGAGCACAGAACCAGGAGTAATCCCTGAGCGCTGCCAGGTGTGGCCCAAACCCTCCTCCCCCCAAAAAAGGGATGCTGGGGAATCTAATTTGGGTCAGCTGCATGCAAGGCAAGTACCTTACTACTATATACTATTATTTCATCCCAAGATAGTTGTTATCGAATGAAATTTACTTAGAAAGACATAAGGAGGGGCCAGAGCGATGGCGCAAGGCATAAGGTGTTTGCCTCTCTCACGCACTAAAGGACGGACTGCAGTTCGATCCCCTAGTGTCCCATGTGGTCCCCCAAGCCAGGAGCAATTTCTGAGCGAGTAACCCCTGAGCATCACTGGGTATGGCCCAAAAAGAAAAAAAAAAGACATAAGGGGATAGAAAGAAAGGAATATGTATTCATACTTCTTTGAAGTAGAAAAAGGAAAAGGGGGCCAGAATGATAGCACAGAGGGTAAGGTTCTTGACAGCTGACCTGGATTTGATCCCTGGCATCTGCTATGGTCCCCTGATCCCGCTAGTAGTGATTTCTGAATGCAGAGCCAAGGATAACCCTTGAGCATGGCTGAGGGGGCTCCCCAAAACAAATAAGCAAAAAGAAAAGAGAAAAAAAGGCAAAAAGAGAGATGATTGTTCAACACAGCCTTGAAAGAGTAAGCAAGTAACAGAGATATGTGTTCATGGGAGAATATGGGCTTTATTATTATTATTATTATTTTTTTTTTTTTTGGTTTTTGGGCCACACCCAGTGACGCTCAGGGGTTACTCCTGGCTATGCGCTCAGAAGTCGCTCCTGGCAGGCACGGGGGACCATATGGGAACCGGGGAATCTTACCGTGGTCCGTCCTAGGCAAGGCAGCAGGCACCTTTTACCTCCTGCGCCACCTCCCGGCTCCCTGGGCTTTATTATTATTACTTTATTAGTACCGTATTTTCCGGCGTATCAGATGACTCCCTACTTTTCCTGTTAAAATACAGGGTTTGGGCTATATTCGCCATATAAGACCACCTCTTTTATTTTTTATTTATTTATTTATTTATTTTTTTTGGTTTTTGGGCCACACCCAGTGATGCTCAGGGGTTACTCCTGGCTATTCGCTCAGAAGTCGCTCCTGGCAGGCACGGGGGACCATATGGGGAACCGGGGGATCGAACCGAGGTCCGTCCTAGGTTAGCACAAGGCACCTTACCTTCAGTGCCACCGCCCGGCCCAAGACCACCTCTTTTAACACACACCAAATGGAAATTAAAAAACATAAGATTTAATTTCAATATGGAGATTTTAATTCAAATGCTTATGTCATGCATATACTTAGCTGGAAAACAGACACTTATAAGTATAAGGCTATTTGTCATCAAACATGTTGATGAGCAGAGGGAGCAGAGAATATTGGGGAGCTCCTCCAAGAGCTGCTAGTTGGGGTGCAGTGCTTAGTAGGACAGCTAGGGGGAGACAGAGCGCCTCCTCTGTGTCCCATAAAAGCTGAACAGAGGACTGAGCACCAGGAAGCTGCATACCAGGCGGATGGATGAGATGCAGCGCTTGGTAACTCAGCTCCTCTGTGTGTCCTGAAAGATGAATCAGGACAAGCAAAGGACTGAGTGATGACACCTGGCAGCTGGATGGGATGCAGTGGTAAGAGTGGGGCACGATCACTCAACTCTGAAGTTGGAGTAAGTTTCAGCATGCCTCATACCAGAGTCTAAGACAACCCCCTGACTTTTTTTTGGGAGGGGGTCACACCCGGCGGGGCTCAGGGGTTACTCCTGGCTATGCGCTCAGAAGTCGCTCCTGGCTTGGGGACCATATGGGAAACTGGGGGATCGAACCGTGGTCCGTCCTAGGTTAGTGCAGGCAAGGCAGGCACCTTACCTCCAGCGCCACCACCCGGCCCCCAAACCCCTGACTTTTAAGAAGTTTTTTATGGGTTAAAAAGTCATTTTATGGGCCTGGAGAGATAGCTCAGCGGTGTTTGCCTTGCAAGCAGTCAATCCAGGACCTAAGGTGGTTGGTTCGAATCCTGGGTCAATCACAGGGTCTCACATGCAAGCCAACTGCTCTATTGCTGGTTATTACTGTGATTCACATTTGCCTTATCAACATGCAGTACTTTCCCCAAAACCATGGTTTCTTTTTCTTTTTCCCTTTCAAATTTAGCTTCCCCTTTCTCTTTTTTAATAATTATAACAAATTGAGAGAGGACCTTTTCCCTGTTACTTTTCAGTATCCTAATAGGATACAGCTTCAGAACATGTCTTATCCATTTTGTGTTTGGTAACATTTTGACCTTATGTGTAATATCCATGCACTGCTCTTATACAGTTAACTCCATAGTCTCTTTAGAAGCATAATATGTTGATATTGATGCTGTACACTAAGTGACTAAGCATAACAGCAACAACTTTGACCTAATTTCTCCCAATAGTACAAAGAGGTCTCAATTGATTGCCCAGGTTGACTCCAGTGCATTATAGCATGGTGAAGGGAGTGCAGAGAAGAGGTAAAGGGAAAATGAAGATTAAATGCAACTGCAGAGTATAGAAAGTGAGGAAGGAAAAGATATGAGAGAAAAGAATAGAACAGAAAAGACAGGACCACTGAAAGGAAGGTAAAGAGACCAATCCAGAGGCCTAGTCTTTCCTCCTGAGGTATGGAAGATTTCCTTTGTTTGTGCTTAAAGGAAGAACATCTGAACTGTTTTTGTTTTTGTTTTTTTGTCTTTAGGCTACACCTGGTAGTGCTAAGGGGTTTACTGTTTACTCTGAGATCTAGAATCAAGTCTGGGAGCCTGAGCAGTAGCACAATGGGGAGGGCATTTGTTTTGCAACAATCCTGGCATCTCATGGTCCCCGAATTCACCAGGAGTTTTTCCTGAGTGCAGAACCAGAAGTGACCCCCTTAGTACTGACAGGTGTGACCCCAAAACAAAAACAAAAAGGAAAGAATCACTCCTGTTGGGGTGCTAGGGACCATATGGGTTTTTGAGGACTGAACCCTGGTCAGCCAAGTACAAAGCAAGTGTCCTACCCACTGTGCCCCACTCCAGCTCTGAGCTGTTTTTATTTTGATCAATGCCTCTTATTTATTTTTGATTATTATTTTGGGTTGTTTTTTTCTTTGTTTGTTTGGTTTTTTTTGGTTTTGGGTCATACCTGGTGGTGCTCTGGGGTTACTCCTGCCTCTGCACTCAGATATCATACGTGGCAGGATTGGGGGACCATATGGGATGCCAGGAATTGAACCACCATCCATCTTGGGTTGGCTTCGTGCAAGGCAAACACCCTATTGCTGTGCTATCTTTCTGGCCCCTATGATTATTTCGTTTTTCTTATAGTACTCAGAATTTACTCCTGTTTGTGTGCTCAGGGATCATTCCTGATACTTCTCTGAACCATATGTGGTGCTGGGGATCACAACAGTTGGTTTCAGACAAAGCAAGTGACCTATCTCTTTACTCTCTCTCTCTCTCTCTGGTTCTCTCTCAAATTGTCATGGCCACTTGCTGGTGTTCATGGGCCAGTAAGAGGTCACCAGTATTGTACCTGACAGTGCTTGGATTGGGGGTCAATGTGAAGCATGCCTTGTTGGAAATTAATATAGGATGTACATGTATGTAAGACAAAGCATTGATAATGTTCTCCAGTTTAGCCTTCATTTCTGCCTCTCTCTTTATTTGAGCCACATCTGGTTGTACTCAGGAAATATTTCATTGCTAGGTTTAAGGCAGGCATCCAGCATGCAGAGATGTACTCAGTCTCTTGAGATATCTCTTGCTCAATTTTTGCTAGTTTTCAGTCCTTCATTTTAGTATTTAGGGGAGGGGTGTATCTTTGTTTCTCACATTAGCTAGAAGCATAATTAAAAACCTTTATTTGGGGGGACTACAACCTGCAATGAACAGGGCTTACTCGATCTGTATTCAGGAATAACTTTTGGTGGGGTGTGGATGACCTTATGGTGTGTCGGGATCAAGCCTGGGTTAGCTCTATGCTAGGCAACCTTCTGTATAGCCCTAGATAAAAATAATTTGACTGTTTGATTCTGTTCAATTGTTTAATAAAGAAGAATTTGCTATAAAAATAACTTCAGGGGCTGGAGAGATAGCATAGTGGTAGGGCAAGTAGCCTACTTAGGACCAATGGTAGTTCAAATCCCGGCATCCCATATGGTTCCCCTTGCCTGCCAGGAGCCATTCCTGAGCACAGAACCAGGACTAACCCCTGAGTGCCACCGAGTGTCGCCCCAAAACAAACAAAAAACTTCAGGAGCATAGGGAGAGCTCAAAGACTTTTAGTACTTGGGTTGGCGGTAGGGGAGGTCTCAGGCTCAATCTCTGGCACCATACTCTACCATTGCCTGGCGCAATTTCCTGCCACTCTAGGTGGCTTCAAAATTAAAAAAAAATCACATAAAGTATTCCAGGAAAATTTGATCTTATTTGTTCATTCATGTGGATTTAGGTGGTGCCAAGGTCATACATACTTGGGCCATCTATATGCAAAGCCCCTGTATGTTCAGCCCATACTCAGCCAACTGAACTATCTTCTCTTCCAAATATTTTTTTTTCCTTGTTTTTCGTCATACTTAGAGATGCTGAGGGGTAACTCCTGACTCTGCACTTAGGAATTGCTTCTGGGGTTGCTGAAGACAAGGGAATGCTGAGGATGGTACCCGAGTTGGTTATTTGCGAAGAATGCACCCTACCTACTGTACTATCTCTCCAGCCCCTACAAGTAAATAATTATTGATTGTTTAATATATATCAGATACCAAGTATTAAAAAATTATGAGATCCTATCCTTGTCTTCAGAACTTTTAGGATCTGGAGAGGGAGAAAAGAAAAGTCACAGTTCAGTATGTTAAGTATTAGGATACTTAATACATAAGCAGAGGATGATATCTATGATCTTTGAGAAGATTTAATCCTAGAAAAATACTGGAAGACTACCTAGAGTAGGGATATTCAGATTAAGTCCCAAGTTGGCCAGTTGCTAGATGTAGACAAGGAAAAGTGTAGATAAGGAAAAGATCTGGGAATCCAGACAGAGAGAACAAATGAGTGAAGATGAGAGAACACTTTTTTTTTGGTTTGGGGCCATAATTTGTGACACTAGGGGTTATTCCTGGTTATGCGCTTAGAAATCATTCCTGGCTTGGGGGACCATATTGAACCAGGTCCGTCCTGGGTCAGCCACGTGCAAGGCAAATGCCCTACTGCTGCGCGATTGCTCTGGCCCAGAGAGAACACATTTATTCAGGAGTTGTTGCTATTTTACAAAGGTATGATGTGTGATGAGGCGATCCATCCAATTCCTGTTATTCAGATTTGTGAGGCAGTGGAGAAATAGTATTGCAGGTAGTGCGCTTTCCTTGCATGTAGTCAGCCTATTGGACAACACACATAGTTCCTTGAGCACTTCGAGTTATGATCCCTGAACACCGCCAGGAATAAGCTCTGAGCGTTGCTGGGTGTGGCCCCCAAACAAAACAAAACAGAACTGGCTAAAAAGTTAAAGTTCTTCAGAAAATGCATTTTCTGTCTAGAGATTCTAAGGACAAAAATGTACATAAATCACAGTCCTTATTTTTTAAATCATAGTCTTTCA
>PVKC010052700.1:0-10240 GCA_004027635.1 Crocidura indochinensis
CTTCTTCTTCTTTCTTTCTTCCTTCCTTTCTTTCTTCTTCCTTCTTCTCCTTTCCTTTCTCTCTTTCTTTCTTCTTCCTTCCTCTTCCTTCCTTCCTTCCTTCCTTTTTTGGGTTTTTGGGCCATATTAGTGAGGCTCAGGGGTTACTACTGGCTCTGCACTCATAAATCACTCCTGAAGGTGCTGGGGACCATATGGAAGGCTGGAGATTGAACCCAGGTTGGTCTCATGCAAGACAAGTACCTTATCTTCTGTTCTATTTTCTGGCCCTGAAACTTAATTTTATTTGGGGTGACTTCCCAAGTCGTTCTCAGGAGAGTCCGAGGAGTCACTCCAAGGTACTCATATGGTACTCAGAGACCTATCAAGACACACCTAGTGACACTCAGAAGGCATGTGTTGTCAGGCATCAAATCTGAGTTAGGTGCATAACCCTTGTCTATAACTCTAGTCCCTGTAATTTTATCTTTACTTACTTATTTGGTTAGGTGTTTTGTTGTGGAGGTGGTTTTGGTTTTGGTTTTTAAGTCACACCTGGTGATGCTCAGGGGTTACTCCTAGCTATGCACTCAGAAATTGCTTCTGGCTTGAGGGACCATATTGGATGCTGGGGATTGAACCCAGGTTTGTTCTGCGTATGCCATGTGCAAGGCAAACGCCCTACTGCTGTACTATCACTCCGGCCCCTATTTGCTTGTTTTTTAGGCCACATTTTGTACTGCTTTTGTACTGACTTTGCACTCAGGAATCACTCCTGCCAAGACTCAAGGGACCATATTGGATGCCAGGAATTGAAACTAGGTTGGCCAAGTACAGGCAAGTGCCCTACCCACTATACTATCATTCTGGCCCCAATATCTTTTTTTGGGGGGGGCACACCTGGAAGTGCTCAAGGGTTACTCCTGGCTGTCTGCTGCTCAGAAATAGCTCCTGGCAGGCACAGGGGACCATATGGGACACCGGGATTCGAACCAACCACCTTTGGTCCTGGGTCGGCTGTTTGCAAGGCAAACGCTACTGTGCTATCTCTCAGGGTCCGCCCCAATATCTTTTAATCTACTTTATGCTTGTCCTTTCATCCTCTTATCCTCCATCCCTCCTCTATTTATTTCTCCCTTTTTTTATCTCTTTCCCTCTTTCATCTTTCTTTGTCTTTCTTTAGTTCTCTTTCTTTTTTGCTTTCTCTTCCCTTTTTCTTTCTCTCCTTTCCTCTTTTCTCTTGTTTTCATTCTCCCTTTGTTTCTCTCCTTTCTTTCTTTTTCTTCTTCCAAGCAGTGGTCAACGAGTCCAGAAACCACTTCTGATGATACTGAGCTTGATGTTTCTTGTGGCCAGCTGTGTTGAGGTCACCAGGGCCACCACAGTGGTCTCAGTGGGACTAGACAAAGCCAGCATCAAAGTCAGGGCCTCCACACATCAAGCATGTACTTCAGCCCTTCAAACTATTTCTCTAACTGCTTTGTGTTTCTTTTTTTTTTTCTTCTTTTTAAACTATGTTATTAGTTTTTGCTGCACCAAAGTATAATTCCCATGCAATCAAATAAAGTTCAATCTTAAGCATACCATTGGACAGGCTTCTTTAAATGCAAACATTTGTAGAAGTACCAACATAAGCACAGACAAGAACAATGAGGAGATACTATGGTCCCCATCATTTCCCTCCATGAGTCCGTTATCTGCTGCAAAATAAAGAAGTTTAGGCATCAAATTTGGCACAGGAGAGATGAGGTCCACCAGCACAGCCCTCTGCCCAGTCGCCAGGCATATGCACCAGGGGCTTGACACCACAACCCCTTCCCCCATATAGGTTTTTGGGAAGATGTAGTCAGGCCCCATAGGACTCCCCTGTCTCAAAATACCTTGATGGCCTGAAATGCCACCATGAATTACCTGTTGGTTTCAAAGGGTGTCTATGTCCCTCTGAAATGCCTATGCTATTACACACTCACTCACACACACACACACACACACACACACACACACACAGTCACATTCACACATTGTCACATACTACTCACATACTCATTCCTGATAACCCCCCTCTGAAGGGGGTTCCTCAATGGGATAAGATGTTTTGGAGTCCCAGAGGAAGAAACAAGCTCTCACCCCAATTAAAGAAGACAGAAAGAGCTGAGCAGACACCAGGGAGATATGGGAATGCTGCCTCATGTCTCCTGAGATGGCCCAGGCACAGTCCATCAATGGGGATGGGCTTCCCACACCTCTGTGAGGCTGCCTCAAGGTTATGGCAGGCACATTCAATCTTTAGGAGCAGGAATCATTGTAGGTTCCCACAGCCCCAGGGCAAGCCAGTCACTGGGCATGGAGGTGGCATCGAGACAGCACTGACAGGATTCCACGCTTTGAGCAGGTCCCTGGGCCGGGCCCCTTCACTCGTCTGCTTTGAGTTGGTCTGTGGCTGCTCTTTGTGTGATGACTTTTGTGTAAGGGGGACAGATTTTTGTCCCAGGAGTACCAGCAGATGGAGGAAAGCAAGTGGACCATGGGATCATGCAAAAGAGAGAAAACATACTTTCAGGGTTCAGAAACTGGAGTTTCTGCCATCCAAGGGCTAGACCTGTCAGAGGGAGGGGTAGTCGAAGGAGGAGGTAAGATGAAAACAGGCCATGAGAGCGACCCCAGAATTCAGATCAGAGATGATGTGGCAAGGAGAGGAGGATATTCAGGGGAGCTACAATCTGGGGGGTATCCAAGAGATAGGGAAGAATGAGGGGCCACACTGGAAGAGGATGGGCATTGGTGGAGTCCAGAAGGATTGAAGAAGACCAGAAGAAGATGGAGAAGAAATGGCGGGAAAGACCCTTGTCTCAGGACACAAGTATGGGCCCCGGCCATACTTTCACCCATTTTAGGTGAAAGAATATTGTGGGGAGCAGACTTCTTCCCCATTTCCAACCTGTGCAAAGACCACCAGGCACAGTGAGCCCCAAGAATGCCTCTCATCCCCTTCTCTCAGCCCCGCTCTGGCCTCTGTCCCCCTCAGGGCAGTGAGCGCTGGAGAGAGACGGGAAAACCCACAAAAATCTCTCAAATAAGACAAGTATGTGGCGCAGACAAAGGCCGCGCTGGGTGGGATGAGGTTTCAACTGCTCCCCAATGGGGCGGGTCCCTCAAAAGTGGCTTGTGGCCTCAGAAAAATGCGTCATCTCCCTCTCTCCATGGGACTCATTGTCTCCACCACCCCCAAAAGAGCCCCACTAGGGGGTTCCCGCAGGGGAGGGACTTGGGGGTCAATGCCTGGTTTGGGGGTCACATGACTTCCTCCACTCCACAACTGGACCTTCCCACTGCTCCTGGGAGTGTTGTTGGGACTGATCCCCTCCAATTCTGGGTCTTCCTGAGGTGATGCTGAAGATGAAAGGGAAGAGGATGTTGGGAAAGGAGGCAGGTGCCCCAAGTAGCTCCCATCAAGTCCCTAGGATAAACTGAGAGCTCAAGTTCCCTCTAAAGGGCCCACCACCACAAAATCAGCAACCACAGAGTGCACCTCCGAGGGACAGGGTGCAGAGGGTGAGGGGTGCCTCTCTCCTCTGTCCTAGCCCCCAATCTCCTTCCCACGCCCTCAGCCCTCCAAACTCCTGGGCCCCTGGGGTTCACGTTCCATTTCTGCTCCACTTCCAAAGCTTGTTAGCGGCCATTGTTCCGAGGAGAAAGACTGGACATGTTTTCAGTTTAGTGCCATTGTTCCCACTTTCTCTCCATGGGCCAAGGGCAGGGGGGCCCGGCTAGGAGGGTTTGCCCCTTCTGTGGGAGGGACAGACAGCCTGGAGGGCCATATGTAGACTCTGTCAGCTGGTCTGTCTATGTGTGCACAGGGAGGGCCCTTTGAGGCCCCTCTACCAGCTAGCTGGTCTGGCCCCACCCTGGGGACTTTGGTCTCTGCCTCTGTCCACTTCCACTGAGGGAGCCATTCTCAGGGTCTGGACCTGTTTCTACTCCTGTTAAATGAGGGACTCTAAGACCCTTCCTGGTGAATCACATGCTCTTTCTCTTATCACCTCCTGTCCTTGAAAATCAACTCAGTGGATGGTCACCTTAGCCGCAGGCTTTGAGAAGCCATGTACCTACACATACATACAGACACAAAACACAGCACAACATATACACATCCATTCTGTCTTGTTTTGCGGCCTGGAATTAGAGATTATCTCCTTTGGGCTATTTTAAAAAACCACCTGCACTGTAGTCTGTTCTGGCTAAAAATGTGACCTGTCTCCACTAAGGCCAAACTCTACTTTTAAAACTCTTGATATTTCTCTTTACCTTGTTGAAATCACAGAATCTATTTGGGAGTGCAGCTGCCCAGAAGTTGGTCCGTAGGTTTAAGATCCCAGAGGCTCTAGCTGGAGATAAGAACCAGGACACAGGTCATCTGCTTCATGGAATTACCTGCTTTTTAGCAGAATGTCCTCAGGGGAAGAATAACCACAAAGGAATGCCTCTCTGGTGGCAGGAATTCCAAAACCTGAGGCAGCAGGCTAAGGAAGCTGTCTGGGGCCTGGGAACCAGGCTGACCCACCAGGTCAAAGTGGGGGTCACCCCTCCTGGGATCACTGAATCCATGTGAGGGCAGATAATATGGGCAGGGATCTGGGTTCACTGGGGTTAACTTTGTTCTTTCAGGAGAGTTTGGGGGAGTTCTGGGACTGCCAGACCAGAGAGTAAAGGGAGCCGATATAGAACTTAGAAGGAAGCCTTAGGGAAGGACAGGGGGACAGAAGTGTCTCTGTGAACCCAAGCATAAAGTTAATTTGAAACTGACCTGTAAGGACTGGAGCGATATAGCACAGCAGGTAGGGCACTTGCCTTGCATGCGGCCGACTTGGGTTTAATCCCCAGAACTTCAATTGGTCCCCCCACCCCCACAAGCCACCTGGGGAGATCCCTTAGTCTAGAGTTGGGAGTAAACCTTGAGCATTCCGAGGTGTGCAATTCTGTGTCCCCAGTGGGGGGAAAAAATAGCTGCTGTTCGGGCCTTTAGGCCACAGGAAGTGTCTGTGCATTATTGTCTGGCTGCAGCTTAAATCAATCCACAATTTTACAAACAAGCAAGAGGAGGTTGAAAGAGATCCCGAAGCTGCTGAAGTGCAACTAACAAGTGCTGGGAGTCAAACCCAAGTCAGCCTAAGGACTTTCAAACCTGCCTGGTCCTCTTCTGCAGTGAGCACAGCCCTCTGTAATGTCTGTTTCCTCTTCGATGTGAGAATATTCTAGGGGACTGACAAGTCAGCAGCATAGATTAGGCACATTCCTTGCATCCCCCAAGTTTCGGTTCAATTCCCAGCATTGCATACGGTCCTTTCTGAGCACAGAGCTAGGGATAGCCCCCTCAAGCACCACTGAATGAGGTCCCCAAACCAAAAGAAAAAGAAAAATAATCCTTAAACTGTTCTGCACAAGCCATTCTTAATCATTTTTCATGGCACAAGAAAGGACCTATGTTCCCTGCCGTATGGCTCAACTCTAGAAAGTTGCTTCAGATTAGCAGAAGCCAGCATGGGGCATGTTCCAATAGAACTTGATTCATAGCCATAGGAGCCAAGCCAGTTTGGATCATTAGTCATGGATCATTTGCTGGAACACACAACTAGAAAGAGGAGGTGGTATATATTTTTGTTTGTTTTGTTTTATTTTGTTTTGTTTGGTCCACACCCAGCAGCACTCAGAGTTTGCTCCTGGTTCTGTGCTCAGAAATTGCTTCTGGCTGACTCCAGGAACCATACGAGGTGGTGGGAATTGAACCCAGGTCAGCAGCATACAAGGCAAATGTCCAACCCACTGTATTGGCAAAATAGGGTAGTGACTAGGTCCAAAATGACAGAATCAGTGTAGTGGGCCCAAGTGGTGAATCCTAAAAAGATCTAGCAGGTGTCAAAGGGCCAAGAGCTAGTGTATGGGCTGGTGGGGGGAAAAAGGTGGAAAGCAGTTGGGCTGGGATTCTACAGACCTTGAGTCACAGACTGAGACTATTTTTCCTCCCAAGAACTGAGGTTCACAGTCTGTCCCCCACCTGGGGCTATACAGGGAGCTGCCATACACATGTGAGACTTGCTGTGGAAACTGACATACTGTCAAGTGTCTTCCTATAGGCTTGGCCTACTTGGATGGAGGCAGAAAGGATGCAGGCCCTGACTTCCAAGGAATTCCTTAAGAATACGTTTACTTTTCTAAGCCGATAGAGTCCTGCCCCACTCCATCATCTAAGTGCTGATATTTTTTTTGCCCCCTCCCTCTCTCCCTCCCTCCCTCCCTCTTAAGTGCTGATTTTTAATTTTCATCTATTGTGGACAGGGAAAAATGCTGGGATACTTTGGCTTTTTTTTCTCCCCTATAATGCTGTGATTTTACGATGAGTACATGCTAATGTATTTAGTGAATTTATAGTGTATTTAGTGAATGCTCAAAATGTATTTGCAAAAAAGGGCTTATTTATTGATGGTAACTATCAGATTCTCTACTATTATTCTGATTTTTTTTTGTGTGTGTGTGAACTTAATCTGTAATTGTCTGAGCTTCTGCTGACAGCATAGTATTGGTCTAGGTCCTTCGTCTCTATCAGAGTTTGTTTATATATATTATTGTTTATATATTGTTGTTGTTTTGTTTATTGGGCCACACCCAGCAGCGCTCAGGGGTTACTCTTGGTTCTGTGCTCAGAAATCACTCCTGGTGGAACATATAGGATAACAGGGATCGAATCCAGGGAATCAAATCTGGTTCAATCCCAGGTTGACTGTGTGCAATTCAAACACTACCGCTGTGTTTGGGCCCCTTGTTTACATATTTTGAAAATAAATTGTTCAGTTTCATAGAAATTCTGTGTATTGCAAGATTATAATTTTTGTCAGTGTATCTCTCTCTCTCTCTCTCTCCCTTTTTTTTTTGGTAGGTGCTTTTGCCATGTTTTTCATTATGCTCAAGTAACTCAGGGACTTTCCCTTATGATACTTGGTGTTTGGGGCCATTGGAGTTTCATCCAAAGGATCAGGCAAGACTTCCTTAGACAAAGCATTACAGCCAGCCCTTTGAGTTCTCTCCCTGGCTTCTGGGTTTCATTTTTCCTGATGCTACTTCCCTAGTTGCTGTGTTTTGGGTGTGTTTTGTAATGATTTACTTTATAGAGGTCTTGTTTGTTTGTTTTGGTTGATTGGTTTGTTCATTTGTTTGGAGCAGAGGAAGTTTGGAGCCATGCCCTGCAGTTCTCAGGGGGCTACTATTGCCTCTCTGCTCAGTGATTGCTCTAAACAGTGCTGGGGGAACTAACTGGTGTTGGAGATTGAAACTGGGCCTCCTGCATGCACAATAGTCCATTAAGTTTCTCTATGAGCTGAGCTGTCTGTTTGGTTTCTTTTCTTGTCTTGTTTTCCTCATTTTCTGCTGTATTTCTCCTATATATTGAATTCAAAAAGTTCTTGTCATTTGGGTTGAAATATAGCAAGTAACCAGCAGAAGAGAGAGAGTACGAGGATCAAGTCGCTTGCCTTGCATGTGGCTAACTCTGGCTTGATCCCTAGTATGACTTTTGTCCCCAAGCCTAGCCAGAAGTGACTCCTGCCCAAGCTCAGAGAAAGAAGGAAATCCTGAACACCACCGGGTGTGGCCTCAAGTAAGCAAACAAAAATAAAGTGATAGTAGAGAAAGTTTTCCTTTTCATATGTTAATAATGACATTTTTGGGTTTGTCTTGTCATTTTATTTTGTGCTTTTATTTTATCTTGCCTTTTTTCCTAGTCAAACTGATAATTTCCTTTTAACACAGCAATTCTTTTTTTTTAATTTTTAATTTTTAATTATAAGAACAATGATGCAAAGAAAGAGAACAAGGTAAAGTTACAGTGGAAGGACAACCATCCATAAACAGAGTTCTCAGAAGAAATCCCCTTGCTGATGCCTAAATTTTGGACTTACAGTCAAAGAACATTAAGAAAAATAAAACAGAACCCATGTACAATTACTTTGTCCACAAGTCCCCAGATTGCAGTACATTATGACATTTCTTAGCAGTACACAAAGCAATCTAAAGCCATGAAATTTTTTTTTGTTTGTTTTTTTTGTTTTTGGGTCACACCCGGCAGTGCTCAGGGGTTACTTCTGGCTCCATGCTCAGAAATTGCTCCTGGCAGGCACGGGGGACCATATGGGGCACTGGGATTCGAACCGATGACCTTTTGCATGAAAGGCAAATGCCTTACCTCCATGCTATCTCCCGGGCCCCTTAAAGCCATGAAATTTATGTGACTCCTTAAACATTGAAGGCATAGTATTATTTTACATTTTCATGCACATGCATATTAGTTTAAGTTAACATCAAAAGTTTAAGTGGTTTTTTTTTTTTTAAGGTTTCGAGTCAAAGGAGCACAGTACAAATGGTGTTAGAGTGGCAAATATTGTTTGGATAGGCCCACCAAAATATGGTGGACATGGAAAGGAAAAGCCTTGGCCTAAATACAAGGAAACTCTACCCATGAAGTTTCCTGGCATAAGAGCAACTCTAGGCTCCAGGCAAGCTAGATTGTTCAATCCAAATCATTGTCTGTAGTGTCAATAATACAGTTTTATTTTTTTCACGCAGTCTCTATTGTTGGCATCAGGTTTCTGTATTAATGATCCTGGAATCTGCATATCCTACATTAAAGTCAGGCTGGTGTGGAGCATTTCTCTCGTTTCACCTCACAATGCAGAAAGCCCTGTTCAGTAAGCAGGTCGTTGTTGTTAAGTCTTCTCAGTGTTAAGGGAAATCTCTTGAGTAGGTCTATGTCAGATCAGCAGTAGGGTTTTCCCAGTAAAGGATTCCTTTAAGGTGATGTTATAGGCAACCTTGGATGTTTCATAGATGGCTTCCCTATATCAGGGGTGAATAGAGAATGCCCATTCTTCTGAGGCCTGTGCCAGGTCATTATGCCAGTGTTCAGGGTGTAAGGTCCCATTGCACTATAAGATTTGTGTGTTCCCATCTCTATTAGATACGAACTTATTTGTATGTATAGTATTTTCCCATTTTAATGTGCCTATGCAAACAAGAATTAAAGCCACATGGCGATATCAATGCATATGGGGGCGTAAGAATACGTTCAGCAATACCCTCGACTTGATAACTCAGCAATTCTTTTAAAATTCACTCTAGGGACAGGGTTCGATCCCCAGCATCCCATATGGTCCCCCAAGCCAGGAGCGATTTATTTTTTTAAACTTTATTTATTTATTGATTAACTGGTTTTTGAGCCACACCCAGAAACACTCAGGAGTCACTCCTGGCTCAAAAATTATCTCTGACAGGCTGGGGACCATATGGGATGGCAGGAATCGAACTGGGTCCCTCCCAGGTTAGCCCTATGCAAGGCAAATGCCCCAACTGATGTGCTATCTCTCTGGTTCCCCAGGTGTGATTTCTGAGTGCAGAGCCAGAAATAACCCCTGAGCACTGGTAGGTGTGGCCCCAAAAGCCAAAAAAAAAAAAAAAGTAAATTAAATAAATTTACTGGGTCAGAGCACAGAATGATAAGGCATCTGCCTTGCTGGCGCTAGCCTAGGACGGACCGATATTTGATTCCCCCGGTGTCCCATATGGTTCCCCAAGCCAGGAGCAATTTCTGAGCGCACAGCCAGGAGTAAACCCCTAAGCATCACCAGGTGTGGACTAAAAAAACAAACAAAAAAATTCACTCTAATGATATGAAGTTGATGTTCTAATTTTCTGACTTTTGCTGGTTATTCATATATTTAAATCCTACACATGTTTACTGGTTTGTTTTGTTTTGGGGCCACATCTAGCAATGCTCAGGGGCTATTCCTGGCTCTGCACAAAATAATTACACCTGGCAGTGCTTAAGGAAATATATGAGATATCAGAATTTAACTCAGGTCAGCTAACTGCAAGGCAAGTGCCCTACCTGCTGTACATCACTCCAATCCTATCCATTTTTAACTTAACTTTTCTATCAAGGTTTTGTTCTAATCAGGACTTTGTCCACTTCAACTTTCCTCTCCTACGCCACTTACCGTCACCCAAGCTGAGATCATCAGGGTAGCTTGTGGGTTTTAAAAAATGTTTACTTTATGCTTCAATATTATTCAGAGGCACTCAAAGTTTTACTAGCTTCTTTGTGAAGTAGTTTCCGCATCCCACCTCTTCCTCTTTCTTGAATTCACTTATTTGTTTTTAAAGTTAAAACACATCCCCTAGGATTTTTTTTAAGTGAGGCAACATAGTTTTATTGAAA
>PVKC010052701.1:0-10245 GCA_004027635.1 Crocidura indochinensis
AGTGTCCTATATATATCCACTAGGCCTCTTTTTTCCATTTCTCTCCTCAGGTCCAGTATATTCTTTTTGGGTTTCAATCTAGTTGACCTATCCATTGTTGACAAAGCTGTGTTGAGGTCCCCCACAATTATTGTTATGTTGTTGATGTTATTTTTCACTTTGTCAACAATTGTATTAAATATTTTGTTGGACCCTCATTTGGTGCATATATGTTTATAAGCGTGATTTCTTCCTCCTCTACATACCCCTTGATTAATATATAATGTCCATCTTTGTCCCTTACAACCTTCCTGAGTATAAAGTTTGCATTATCTGATATTAGTGTAGCGAAGCGGAGCAGCCGTGATCTTCTGCAACCTCTTTTCAGCTCACTCCCACTAAGTCCGGAGGACTGCAGAGGACAAATAAACACAAAGACAGAACTCACAGTGTTTCACAGTCAGCCCCACTAGGCAGGCGTGGATTCGCAGAAATTTCCAGCCTGACGTCACAAGCAGGGGACCTGGTTTTTGCAAAGTACTCTCTTCTTGCCGGTTTTCAGGTTGATGAAGTGTTCCTGGGTGTACCCGCCCTAGAATGGACGTCTGGGAGAGCGAGTTTTTTTGGGAGCCGATTCGGCCCACTACCACGAGGTCCGGAAGACCACAGAGGACAAATAAACCCAAAGACAGAACTCACAGTGTTTCGCAGTCAGCCCCACTAGGCAGGCATGGATTGGCAAAAATTCTCTTAAAGACATCTTATAGACAAATTTAGAGACATCTGAGAGAGCTGAGAGAAATGAAATTAGCATCAAAAATTCTTGTACTGAAGATCTTACTAAAATTTGACAGTTTTTCTTTATAAAGGGTGTGATGATATGTCAGAAGTATGATTTTTCTTCACACGCTTCAACATATGTTATCACTTTTTTTTAAATTATTGCAAACTTAATTTCATTACTTATTTAACACTGCTCGTCTATATTACTTGTAGGACAGAAAATTTTTTATATATGGTCATTTGAAGGGTTTTTTTTTTTGATAATCACCTATTCAGGTCATGTCTCTTCTCTGGTAATTGTCTTTTGTGACAGGTTATTTCTCTTATCATATGTGTTCTTTTAGCTTTTATTTTTATTTTGTCTCTGCCTTTAGCATATTTGACAATATCACATGTGTACCATTTTCTTTAAAATAGTTTTATCTTGACCAAAGTGGATTACAAATCTTTCACATTAATATTTTAGGTACTTAGTGACATTGAATCAGGAGTGTTCCCATTACCAATGTTGTCCTTCCTCCCATTCACCCCATATCCCCCCCCTTTACCCCCAGGTTGCTAGTATAAGTGGTCCCCTCTGTGTCTAGTATGTTGTAGATTGCGTATTGATTCTGCTGTCCTTGGCTTTGGATTTTGTGTTTAAATCTGATTATTTTTTTATTTCTACTCAATGTTCATACGACTGTATGGTCTTGGTACCATCCATTATTTTACCCTCAATTTATGAGTCAGAACAAATGGTTTAAGTTATGTGGTTCTGTTTGAAGGAAAGAAGAAAAAAGGGGGGGAAATCAAACAAGCAAAAAATGGGAGGAGTCCTTTTAGAGGCTATAAATATCAATTTAAGAGAAGGGAAAAGGAAGAAAAACATAATACAAAAAAACAAACAAGAAAAAAAGCCTGAAAAGCACCACAGCAATAAAGACAACAACCAAATAATAACTACAATCCAAAAATAAAAACAAAACAAAGCAAAAATAAAATAAAAAATTAATAACAACAAGTAATTTTGTGCTATGTTTTTTTTGCATAGGCACAGTAAATATGGGGGGGATTAGAAAGGGAATTCCCTTGGCCTAAGAGATACAGGGTTTCTCTGCCCTTGAAGTATACTGTCATGGGAATAACTACAGGCTTCATATATGCTCTTTTACTCTCCCCTAGGTCCTTTTGTGGTGTCCGGAAACTTTCCACTCAGTCGTGGATGATTAAATCAGGCCTTGTATTTGCACAGGTTATAGGATGGAGAACAGGATTGAGTCTTTCTTTACCATTTCCTCCCTCCCTTCTTTCCTTCCTTCCTTCTTCCCTCCCTCCTTCCCTTCCTTCCTTCCTTCCTTCCTTCCTTCCTTCCTTCCTTCCTTCCTTCCTTCCTTCCTTCCTTCCTTCCTTATTTCCTGTCCCATCTCTGTTGTTTTAATCAATCTTCTGTAGTTAGTGATCTTGGTTTTTGTATTAATTCTAAGACAAAGCCTAGGATAGAATCTTTCATTATTTTTCCAGTAGTTCTGCTCAGTTGCAATTGTCTCAGTCAGACCTCTAGAATTAGAGATCTTGGTTGTTGTACAGGTTTTAGGCCAAAGCCTAGATTAGGATCTTTCTTATTGGTCCCAGGATAAGTTCTGCCCAGTCATAGTTGTCACAGTCTTCTGTAGTTAGCGATTTTGGCTTTTGAACAGAAGAAAGGATGATGTGTCTACTGCTTTTATTGTATCGCTATTTGGTGAGATAAGACAATCTGCTCTTAGATCAAGTTGGTGCCATTTCCTCATTGTCAGGATGTCATATCAAAACTGGCACATGTTGGTGTCATAGCAGTATTAATAATGTTCCGGAGGGAGTTTGGTTCCTGGAGCTGTTGTGGAGAACTGTGTCAGTTTTATGTCTGAGATTAAGGATTTGGGGTTGGACAATCATTCTCTAATCACATGGAGTCTACATTGGGGCCACATGACATATGTTCAAGGTGGGAGGCACCCTTATATTGTAAAATGTATGAGTTCTTATCCATAGTAGATAAGAGCCTGTTTCTATGCATAAAGTTTCCCCTTTTTAATATGCCTTTCCAAAAATAAATAGTGGTATATTATATTGTGGGTGCATTTGGGGGTAGAGTGTCAGGCTCCATCATCTCTGTACCCTGGTTTTGACCTGAGCTTTTATCCCAGGCAAGACTTTTTCTTGTGAGTTTTTATATCAAGCAGAACCAAAACAAGTGAAGTTAGGAAAGAGAAGAAAACAAGAACAAGACAAAAACACACACACAGACACACACACACACACACACACACACACACATATATACACACATATAAGGGAAAAATAAATAAAAATGAGTTTAAAAAGTGATTAAAGGAACAAAGCAGTGCAGGACACTACCTTACATTTGGGGATAAACAAATTAAGAGGTAATATTATAGAGGTCTTAACCTTATAAAGGAAATATAGGTTTCTTCATTGTCTTGTGAGATATTCTTGTGGGGGGGGGTGGAATCTAGGGCACATTTTTATCACACGGTTTGGTCTTGTTGAGTTTGAGAAGTGGTTTGTGGCAGAAAGGGCTCGGGTAGGGTTCTTGAACTTGAGTTGAATCTGGTATCAAGAAACAGTTCACATTTGGGAGAGGTGAGAAGGAGGGCCACAGAGTGTGAATCAGTAAGAGTGTTGGTTGTAGTTTCTTTGCGAGGGACAAGATGTGGCGCTGAGTGGGAGTCCTTTCTCTTGGGAGTTGAGTGATGGCTAATTGGGGCAGGAGGTCGGTCTTAATACCTACCTAATGGGTTAAAACCTGAGAGTAAAAATCATTAATAAGTTGAAATATCAGATTGGGATTGGGGGGGGGATTGAAGGGATAGTAGAATTTCTGAAGGTGGGAGGATGGATAGTATATAGGAGGGGCTATATACACTATAGGCATGGATTGTTTACCATTTAGGTTTGGATCTCAAAGAGGAGTCCTCTATCTATGTACTCATGCTCACATAAAGACATACATTAGTGATCTATTCTAAAGGTGCTGTTAGAGGTCTGATCCTAATAGGATAAGTCTGAGATCTTAAGGACTGATTCAATTAAGATAAATAATCAGCTTAGGTATAGCTTAAGAAAGAGAGGAAGGGAGAGCAAAAAGATAAGAGAGGAGAACAAAAATAGGTAAATATAGTATAATTAAATAAAAATTAAATAAATAAAAGAGCTTGGGTTGGTGTGTCAGAGTTGGGAGGTTTTCCCAGTTTCTGGGAATTTCATTAGTGATGGGTTTGGGCCTTGTTAAATAAAGATTTCAGGGTTGGATAATGACTGGAGCAGTTTAGGATACACATAGATTCTGTGTCTCGAATACTAAACAATGTATTAAGAGGCCTACCTATGTAGGTGGCTATCCTATGTAGTATTATCTGCTGCATCTTTATGTATTGAAGTTCCTTTCCTAAAGAGGAATTAACAGTGTACATTTTATCTGACATAAATTGAATTGATGATGATGAGGAATAAGAGGAAGAAGAAGAAAGGGGAGAAGGAAAGAGGTAGGGAGGAGAGAGAAAGGGAGAAAAAGGAAATGTTAATTTGCCAAAGCATGTTCGATGAGTAGGTCCTGTAACATAAATCTGTGATTTGCAGTTGACTGCTTCAGTGGTCTGAATGATCATATGCTTCAGGTCCTAATAGAGGAAATAAACCAGAGGAAAAGAGTATATTGGAGTGTTTTATCAAGACATTTTCATAATGCAAACTGAATATATGACTGTGCACCAAGGTGTAAAATTAGGAAGCCCACTCTTTGTAACCAAGAATCTCCGTGGACAGAAAAGCTGAGAGGTTATTTTATATCTGTGTATAAGTTCCCTAAGACATTATTATAGGCCTTTGTAGTAAAAGGCTTATTACAGACCTGTTCACCCTAAACTGTTGTTTTCATTGTTGCTGGTTTCTTTATGGTATAATGGATAGTCGAGGCTTTGTGTTGTTCCTCTTCCACTTGTTTTGAACATTTCTCTCCAGTAAATGCTGACAGCTACAGTGCTTGTAGTTTCTACCCTATTAAACCAATTTTATCTGTTCTTGGAATATTATATGTATATATGGTGTATCTTCTAACTACCTCAGAAAAGTGCTATTATTTTGTATTGATCCTTCTTTTTCTGGCTTACTTCATTTAACATAATATTTTGTAGGTCCATCCATGTTGCTACAAAATCCATGACTGTATCATTTCTAACTGCTATGTAGTATTCCATTGTGTATAAATACCACACCTACATGATCCACTCATCTATTGTTGGGCATTGGCTATTGTGCTGAGCGCTGCTATAAATAGTGGAGTTCACACATACTTTGGGATAAATGTCCTTCTAAGTTGGGGATAGATACCCTGGAGGGCAATTGCTGGCTGGGTCATATGGCAGCTCAATTCTGAATTTACTGAGCACTCTCCACACTTTTTTTCACAGGTGTTGGACCAGGCAACATTCCCACCAACAGTGGATGAGAGTTCCTTTCTTACCACATCCCTGCCAACAGAGATTTTTCCCATTATTTTTGATGTGAGCCATCCTCACTGGTGTAAAGTGGTATTTCATTGTTGTCTTCATTTGGATTTTAGTAATGATGAGTGCAGGTGAGCATGTTTTCATGTGTTTGTTGGCCATCTTTTGGACTTCCTCAGAGAAGTGTCTATTCATCTTCTCTCCATTTTTCTATGGCTTTATTATATTTTTTTGGAGATCACCTTTCTGAGTGCTTTTTATATCCTAGATATCAGCCCTTTATCTGACATGTTGAATGCAAATTTTTTTTACCATTCTATTAACTGTCTTCAAGTATTACCTATGGTTTCTTTCACCATGCAGAAACTCTTTAGTTTGATGTAGTCCCATTTATTTAGTTTTGATGCTAAAATTCTTGCCATTGGCATTTTATCCTCAAAGAATTTTTTGAAATATAGGTCTTGGAGTGTTCTGCCTATCTTTTCCTCAATAAACATGATAGATTTGGGTCTGATTTCAAGGTCTTTATTGTGAGTTGACTTTTGTGTAAGGTGTGAGGTATGGATGAATTTTTAATTTCTTACAGGTTGTTATCCAGTTGTTCCAACACCAGTTGTTGAAGAGACTGTCTTTGTTCCATTTCAAGTTCTTGGCTCTTTTGTCAAATATTAGTTGACTGAATATTTGGGGTTTATCTCTGGATATTCTGTTCTAATCCACTGGACTAGACTCTGTCCTTGTTCCAGGATCATGCTGTTTTGATCACTATGGCTTTATAGTAAAGTTTCAGGTTAGATAAAGAGATGCCACCCAGCTTCTTGTTTTTCAGTATGTATTTGTCTAACCTGGGTCTTTTGTGGTTCCAGACAAATTTTATAAATGATTGTTCTAAGTCCTTAAAAATGATGTCTGAATTTGGATAGGGATTGCATTGAATTTATATAGAAGTTTAGATAAGATAGTCATTTTGACTATGTTGATTCTACCTACCCATGAGCATGGAATGTTCTTCCATATCCTTAGATCCTTTTAATTTCTTTCTGAAGTGTTTTGAAGTTTTCATGGTATAGGTCCTTCACTTCTTTTGTAGGTTGATTCCTAGGTACTTGATTTTTTGGATACTATTTTAAATGGGCATGTCTCCTTAATCTCTTTTTCCTCTAATTTATTATTTGTATAGAGGAACATTACTGTCTTTTGTGCATTGACTTTATAGCTGGCCACTTTGCTGTATTGGTTGTTTCTAGGAATTTTACTCTGGACACTTTAGGGTTTTCAATATATATCAAAATATCATCTGCAAAAAGTGATAATTTGAGTTCCTTTTTCCCTATATAGACTCCTTTGATTCCCTTCTCTTGTCTGATTGCTATTGCTGGGACTTCTAAGGCTATATTGAATGAAAGTGGAGAGAGTGGACAGCCTTGCCTAGTTCCTGACCTTAGTGGAAATGCTTTCAGTTTTTCACAATTGAGGATAATATTGGCTGTGGGCTTTTTATAGAAAGCTGTAACTATCTTGAGGAAGGTTCCTTCCAGCACTATTTTGCTGAGTGTTTTCATCATGAATGGGTGTTGAATTTTCTGCATCAATTGATATAATTCTGAAATTTTTATTTTTTTATTGTTGATGTGGTGTATGTTGTTGATTGATTTGCGTATGTTGAACCATCCTTTCATCCCTGGGATGAATCACTTGATCATGCCGTATCATCTTTTTGATGTAGTACTGGACTCGGTTTGCTAAGATTTTGTTGAGAATTTTTTTTTTTTTTGGTTTTGGGTCACACCCGGCAGTGCTCAGGGGTTACTCCTGGCTCCATGCTCAGAAATTGATCCTGGCAGGCACGGGAGACCATATGGGGCACCGGGATTCGAACCGATGACCTTTTGCATGAAAGGCAAACGTCTTACCCCCATGCTATCTCCCGGGCCTTTTTACATTTATGTTTATTAGTGAGATTATTATGAAGTTTTCTTTCTTTCTGCTGTCTTTGCCATCTTTGGGAATGAGTGTGATATTAGCCTCATAAAAAGAGTTGGGAAGGATTCCTGTCTTTTCAATGTTGTGGATCAGTGGTAGTAAATCTTCTTGGAATGTTTGATATAATTCACGTGTAAAACCATCTGGACCTGCACTTTTGTTCTTGCAAAGTTTATTAATTACTGATTCAATCTCCTCAGATGTGATTGGCCTGTTAGGCTTTCTACATCATCCTTATTCAGCCTTGTAAGATGCTATTTTTCCAAAATTCTGTCAATTTAATCTGGGTTCTGTAACCTGAGTATAGTTGTTTATAATAAGTACTCATGATGTGTTGGATTTTTGGGGGTTCTGTTGTAATCTATCCCCTTTCATTTGTGATCCTATTTATTTGGGCATTTCCCCTCTTTATTGGTGAGTTTTGCTAATGGTTTGTCTATCTTGTATATTCTTTCAAAAAATCAACTCCTGGTCTCATTGATATTTTTGTATTGCTTTCTTAGTTTTCATATTGTTTATTTCTTCTCTGGTTTTTATTATTTCTTGTCTTCTGGCTGTGTTTCAGTTTCTTTCTGCTATTTTTCCAGCTCCTTAAGGTGTCCCTTTAAACTGTGGTTTTTGTCATTTTCCTCTTTACTGACATGGACCTGTATTGTTACGAGTTTCCTCCTAATTACTGCTTTTGCTGTGTCCCACAGATTTTAACAATTTGTCTTTTCAATATTGTTTGTCTCAAGGAATCTTTTTACTTCTTCCTTGAATTCCTCTTTGATCCAGCTGTTATTGAACATCATGTTGTTTAATCTCCGTGTGTTGGTTTTCTCCATAGTTTCTTTTTACAGTCAATCTTGATCTCTGTTGCAGAGTGATACGATAGGGTGCTTCTAATAATCTTTATATTTGTGACTTTATGCAAGTTAGATTTGTATCCTTAAGGCATGGCCTATTCTAGAGAAGGTTCCATGTGCACTTGAGAGGAATGTATATTCTGCTTTCTGAGGATAGAGGGCCCTTTATTGGTCCATTAGTCCTAGTTCTTCTAATTTCTCATTTAGGGCTCTTTTTTCTTTTACCATGGCTTGCATTGCCTCTTTTAGGTCCTCATCTATTTGACCTGTGCATTTTGGTGGACTTGGAAACTTTCTATGGTTTCTCTCCATATCCCCAGTTGTTAGTGTCTTCCTTAGTTTACCCATATTTCTTTGCATTTGGTGGTTTAGCTTGGAATGTACTGCCTTTAGATTTCAGCCCTCCTTTGTCACCTGTTGCATGGTGCTGGGTTCCTTCTCTGGAGTGCGGCTCTAGGTGGGTATGATGTCTGCTGTCCCTAAGGTTTGACCTCACCCTCAAATCTCCTTCCTCACTTTACCTGCCAGAAGGTGTAGGTCCCCTCCGCCTTGCCCAACCACAGCAAGGATTCCCCTCTCCTTTCACCTGTCAGAAGATGTGGCAGAGGTCTGGGCCTGTGTCAATTCCCCCCTCCCCTTCTACCTGTCAAATGGTGTGGTTCACCTCCAAGCATACCTGTCCCAGCCTCAGTAATGGTGGAGTAGCTGCTGGAGCTCTGCCTGTCGGACCTGGTCAATTTTCTCCACCCTGTGTACCCTTTTATTGTGATACTTACAATAATTAGATATAGAAGAAAGCAATACTTACATATATCTTGATATATGTAATATACAATCACTTGTACTACAAAAATTAAGTCAGCTGATATAGGGACTATTATCATGTAGGAAAGTATAAAAATTAGAACATAATAAGGTTAGTACTAGGGTAATGAATTCTATGATTGAGGCAAATTATAGTTTACCTAATATATTAAGATTATAAAAGCAATCAATTTTCTAATATCATTGGATAAATGTATTAAAATATGTTGAGGGAAACTTAATCAATACTTTGACATAATTTTGGGTATAGAAAGGAAAGGATAAGTTAAGAACAAAAGAGTAATTCCTAGCAATCATTGTCAGTGTGTGTTGTACTTGTGGAGCAATCATTGATGTGAATATTTGGTACACTGCCTGATTCTTTAGTTACTGGAGTTGGAATATCATTGTTGCTCATCAGACAAACCAATTCATTTTTCTCTGAATTTATATTCATCAAGGAACCATCAATTCATAATTTAGTTTCCCAAGTAGATTGCCCTACTGAGAAGGCACTGCTCAAATTAGCTAATATCAATATTCTGATTAGCTTGGCAGAAATGTGAATTATTCAGCCCTTTAGTAGGTGATGTTTCACACCATCTTCTCCTCTGAACCTCACCCATCACAAATTGTTTGCATTTTGTAAATGCAAAATGATTGATCCATTGGTAAGAAAAGTTTGTCAGCTAATCCAAACTATTGTTAGTATGGTCCTTTATATAACTCCATCATCCAGTTGCCTCTCCTAATTATTATTCGGTTCATATACTAACAAGCATTCAATGGCTTTTATTTTTACCCTGTGTTATCTGCTGACAGTCTATATAAAACACATGTGCTGCCAATTACGGGGAAAGAAAATAGAGAAGATAGAGCAGGATCCCAAAAGTGGAGAAGGCCAAACACTTCCTGTATAAAAACTTGCATTGAGTATTTCTGTACTTAAAATAGCAAATTCCTTGTCCCAAAAGTAGTTTATTTAAGGCCTAAACAAAGTTAGCTGAAATACAAATCTTTACCATCCTTAAATTAAAAGATATTTCCTGGTCTTTTGTCTGTCATAAATATTCAATTTAGTCCCAAAGGTAGTGTGATTTTTAACTGATATATAATATACATATGACTGTTCACAAATAGAGACAAGTTAGTGAATTAGGATTATTTTCTAGAAAGAGGATTGTGATTTTGGAGATTATAATATGAACTATTTTCAGAAATGGAAAGGAGGTAATATACATAAGAGGGAAATTTTATTATTTAAAAACCCTGGGAGTTGGAGCTACAGTATAGCAAGTAAGGTAGTTGTCTTGTACTCAGCACAACTGGGTTCAATCCACAGCACCCAATGTGGTCCTTTT
>PVKC010052702.1:0-10236 GCA_004027635.1 Crocidura indochinensis
AAAGAAAGAAAGAAAGAAAGAAAGAAAGAAAGAAAGAAAGAAAGAAAGAAAGAAAGAAAGAAAGAGAGAAAGAAAGAAATGAAAAGGAGGAGATTACTACAAACACTACAGGGATTTAAAGGGTAGTCAAAGACTACTTTGAGGCACTCCAAGACACAAAACATGAAAACCTGTAAGAAATAGATAAATTCTTGGACTCTTATAAACTTCCAAGTTGAATCAGGATGATCTACATATATAAACATGCCTATCACTATTGAAGTAATTAAAATGGCAATCAAAAGTCTTTCCCAAAACAAAAGCCCAGGCTCAGATGAATTCACTAACAAATTCTTTCAAACCTTTCAAGAGAAACTACTACCAACCCTTTTAGGCTCTTTCATTAAAATGAAGAATCGGAAGCACTCCCAAATAGTGTTTATGAATCTAACATTACCTTGATACCAAAACCAGTCAGAGATGCAGATAAAAAATAAAACTACAGACCAATGTCCCTGATGAACACAGATTCAGAGATCCTCAACAAAATTCTAGCAAATAGGATCCAATGCCTCATCAAGAAGGTCATGACCAAGTAGGTCATGACTAAGTAGGTTTTATCTGAGGAATACAAGGATGGTTTAACATACATAAATCAATCAACATAATACACCATATCAACAAGAAGAAAAATAAAAAGTAAAAAAAAAAGAAAAAAACTATCTGATCACATCAATAGATGCAGAGAAAGCATTCGATAAGGTCCAATACCCATTCTTGATACAAATTCTTATCAAGATGGAAATGGAAGGAACTTGTCTTAATATAGTCAAGGCTATCTACCACAGTCAATGTCAAATATTTTTCTCAATGGAGGTAAACTAACAGCCTTTTCTCTAGATTCTGGTACAAGACAAGGCTGCCCTCTCTCAGCACTCCTATTCAACATAGTGCTGAAAGTTTTTGCCATAGCGATTAGGCAAGATAAATATATCAAGGAAGGGCTTCTGGATAGGAAAGGAAGAAGTCAAGGTCTAACTATTTGAAGATTACATGATATTATATTTAGAAAACTCTAAAGACTACCAAAAATCTTCTAGAAACAATAGATTCATATACCAAAGTGTCAGACTACAAAATTAACACACAAATATCAATGGCCTTCTTATACACCAATAATGATAGAGAAGAAATGGATATTAAAAAAACAATCCTGGGGCCAGAGAGATAGCATGGAGGTAAGGCGTTTGCCTTTCATGCAGGAGGTCATCGGTTCGAATGCTGGCATCCCATATGGTCCCCCAAGCCTGTCAAGAGTGATTTCTGAGCATAAAGCCAGGAGTAACCCCTGAGCACTGCCAGGTGAGACACCTAAAAATCAAAAACCAAAACAAACAAACAAACAAAAAAACCCCAATCCTATTCATATTAGTGCTACAGAAACTAAAAAACCTTGGAGTCAACTTAACTAAAGACCTATACAAAGAAAACTACAAAACACTGCCTCAAGAAATAAAAGGGGATACAGGAAATAGAGTCACATACCCTGTTCATGGATTGGGAGAATTAATATAATTAGAATGTTAATATTCCCCAGAAAATTGTACAGATTTAATACAATTCATCTAAGAATATCCATGAAATTCTTCAAAGAAGTGAATAAAATACTCCTGAAGCTCATTTGAAACAATAAACACCTACAAATAGCTAAAGCAACCCTTAGGATAAAGAAAATGGGAGATATCACTTTCCTCAAGTTTAAATTGTACTACAAATCAATAGTCATTAAAAAAACTTGGGACCAGGCGGTGGCGCTGGAGGTAAGGTGCCTGCCTTGCCTGCGCTAGCCTAGGACAGACTGCAGTTCGATCCCCCGATTTCCCATATGGTCTCCCAAGCCAGGAGCGACTTCTGAGCGTATAGCCAGGAGTAACCCCTGAGCATCACCGGGTGTGGCCCAAAACCCAAAAAGAAACAAACAAAACAACAAAAAAACTAAGGTATTTTCCAGAGTCTGGTTATTATAAATAGCGCTGCAATAAATATAGGTGTGAGGAAGAGATTTTTGAATTGTATTTTTGTGTTCCTAGGGTATATCCCTAGGAATGGAATAGCTGGATCATATGGGAGTTCAATTTCCAGTTTTTGATAAATCTCCATATTGTTTTCATAAAGGCTGGACTAGACGGCATTCCCACCAGCAGTGAATAAGAGTTCCTTTCTCTCCACATCCCCACCAGCACTGATTGATCTTGTTCTTTGAGATGTGTGCCAATCTCTGTGGTGTGAGATGGTACCTCATTATAGTTTTGATTTGCATCTCCCTGATGATTAGTGATGTGGAGCATTTTTTCATGTGTCTTTTGACCATTTGTATTTCTTCTTTAAGGAAGTGTCTGTCCATTTATTCTCCCCATTTTTTGATGGGGCTACATGTTTTTTCTTAAGTTCTGTCAGTGCCTTGCATATTTTCGATATTAGCCTCTTGTTTGATGGGTATTGGGTAAATAGTTTCTTCCATTCTGTGGATGGCTTTTGTATCTTAGGCACTATTTCCTTTGAGGTGCAGAAACTTCTCAGCTTAATGTAGTCCCATCTGTTTATCTCTGCTTCAACTTGTTTGGACAGTGATGTTTCCTCCTTAAAGATGCCTTTAGTCTTAATGTCATATAGTGTTTTACCCACATGTTGTTCTATATACCTTATGGTTTCATGCCTGATATCAAGGTCTTTACTCCATTTGGATATGATCTTTGTGCATGGTGTTAGATGTGAAATTGAGTTGCCTTTTTTGCAAGTGGCTAACTAGTTGTGCCAACACCACTTGTTAAAAGGGCTTTCCTTGCTTTTTGGATTTTCTTGCCCCTTTATCAAAGATTAGTTGATTGTCTTGGAAACATTCTCTGAATACCATTCAACAAGTGAGTGGCTAAAGAAACTGTGGTACATATACACAATAGAATATTATGCAGTCAGGAGAAATGAAGTAATGAAATTTTCCTATACATGCATGTAATTGGAATCTATTGTATTGAGTGAAATAAGTCAAAGTGAGAGAGTTAGACACAGAATAGCCTCACTCATTTATAAGTTTTAAGGAAAATTTAAGACATTATTGTACTTAGGCCCAGAGACAATAGAGTTAAAGGCTGGAAAGGCTGGAAGAATCAGCTCATAATTTGAAGCTCACCACAAATAGTGGTGAATGCTGTTAGGGAAATAACTACACTAACAACTAACATGACAATGTTAAAGAATGAGAGAAGTAGAATACCTATTGCAAATACAGGCAGGGTGGGGGAGGAGGGAGGTCATTGGTGGTGGGAATGTTGCATTGGTGAAGGGGGCGGGGTGTTGCATAAAAGCCCTTTGGATGGGGCTGGGTGGTGGTGGATGGAGATGGAGGGTGAGAGGTCTTTCTCCTCCAGCTCAGGACCACGTGTCTCCAACCCCCTCTAGCCAGCAGGTCTGAGGTTTCAGGATAGCAGCGGGGAGAAAATCCACAGCAGTCAGGTTCCAGGAGATTTCATCTATATTCAGCCCTGCTCAACATGTGTGGCCTATAATCTTAAGCCTATTTAAGCATCCTCTCCTCAGCTTGTCTTGTGTCTTAGCTTCTTTCAGCCATCTCTCCTCCTGCTCCTCTATCCTCCCAAATCTTCTCCTCAATCCTCTCTCTTTTTTTTCTTCTTCCCCCTCAGGCAAACCTTTTGAGACCTCTCCAAGACCCCAGAAATGGGCAGGTCTTACCCTAAGGCAAAATTATATAGAAGATGGGGGTGGGGTGTCAGGAGGGTATTCTTTTTATGACTGAAACCAACTACAAACATGCTTGTAATCATGATGCTTAAATAAAGTTTTAAAAAATGGTGGGAAAAATTATGATATTGTAATAAAGGTAGACCCTCAGATCAGTGGAATAAGTTTGAGTACTCAGAGAATGTTCCCCAGACATACTATCAATTAATATTTGATAAAGGGGCAAGACAAGCAAAATGGAACAAGAAAAGCCTCTTCAACAAGTGGTCTTGGGACACTTGGCCAATCACATGCAAAAGAGAGAACTTGGACCTCCATCTAACACCATGCACAAAGGTCAAATCCAGACCCGAAACCATAGGTATATAGAACAACATGTAGGTAAAAAACACTCCATGACATTGAGACCAAAGGTATCTTCAAGGAGGAAACATCACTGTCCAAACAAATGGAAGCAAACAATTGGGACTAAGCTGAGAAGTTTCTGCACCTAAAAGGAAATAGTGCCTAAGATACAAAGGCCACCCACAAAACGGGAGAAAATTTTTTATTTTTTGGTTTTTGGGCCACACCCGGTGACGCTCAGGGGTTACTCCTGGCTATGTGCTCACAAGTCGCTCCTGGCTTGGGGGACCATTTGGGAAACTGGGGGATCAAATCAAGGTCCGTCCTAGGCTAGCACAGGCAAGGCAGGAGAAATTATTTACACAAAACCAATCAGATAAGGAGCTAATATCTAAGATATACAAGGTACTAACAAAACTTAATAAAATAAAATGTTTAACCTCATCAATAAATGAGGAGAAGAAATGAACAGATACTTCCTCAAAGAAGAACTCCAAATGGCTAAAAGGCACATGAAAAATGTTCCACTTCACTAATTATCAGAGATATGCAAATCAAAACAACAATAAGGTACCATCTCATGCCACAGAGACTGGCATACATCTCACACACACACACATACACACACACACACACACAAACCCCAAGAACAATCAGTGCAGGTGGGGCTTTGAAGAGAAAGGAGCTCCCATTCACTGCTGGTGAGAATGCCATCTAGTACAGCCTTTGTGGAAAACAATATGAAGATTCCTCCTAAAACTGGAAATTGAGCTCCTATAGGATCCAGCTATACCACTTCTAGGGATATACACTGGGAATACAAAAACACAATACAAAATTGCCTTCAGCACACCTGTTTTCATTACAGTGCTATTTACAATAGCCAGAATCTGGAAACAAACCGGATGCCCAACAACAGATATGTGACTAAAGAAACTGTGGTACATATAAATAATGGAATACTATTCATCCATCAGGAAAAATGAAGTCATGAAATTTTCCTATACATGAGTGGACATAGAAACTATTATGTTGAATGAAATAAGTCAGAAAGATAGACACAGAATAGGCTCACTCATCTATGGGTTTTAAGAAAATATAATCATTATTGTAATAATAATTAGAAACAATAGAGATAAGGATTGGAAGGACCAGCCAAGATATGAAGCTTACCACAAAGAGTGGTGAGTGCAGTTAGAGAAATAACTGCACTACCAACTTCATGACAATAGTGAGTGAAATAATTAGAATGCCTGTCTCAGATACAGGCAGGGGGTAAAGGAGAAGTGAGATGGGGGCACTGGTGATAGCAAGTTTGCACTGGTAAAGGGGGATGTTCTTTTTTTGTTTGTTTTTTTATTTTTGGGTCACACCCAGCAGCGCTCAGGATTACTCCTGGCTCTATGCTCAGAAATTGCTCCTGGCAGGCTTGGGGACCATATGGAATGCTGGGATTCTAACCACTGTCCTTCTGCATGCAAGGCAAAAATGCCTTACCTCCCTGCTATCTCTCCGACCCCCAGATGTTCTTTTATATATATATGTATATATACATATATATAACTGAAACAACTATAAACGTGTTTGTAATCATGGTGCTTAAATAAAGATAATATAAGGAATAATCTATGACTAATAGGAACACCAGATGGGAAGTAATAAGGAAAAGGGAAACAAGTAGTGAGGAAAATAATAGAGAATTTCCTCACTTTCTGGAAAGAGTCAGCTGTACAAGTACAAGAAGCAAAAAAAATACCAAACATAATAGACCCTAGCAGATCAACACCAAGACATATAATAATCCAAATGGCAAAAAAACAAAGAGAGAGGCAAATTCTTCAAATCAATGAGGGAGAAAAAATATCTCAAGTACAAAGGAAGGAACACAAGAATCAAACCAGATCTTCCATTTAAAACAATTCAGGAAAGAAGAGAATGGAATGACATATTTAAACTACTGAATGAAAGAAACTTCCAACCTAGAGTCCACTATCCAGCAAAACTCTCAATTAGATAAGAGGGAGGGTTAAAAAACATTCTCATATCAAAAAAGAACTCGTAATATTTGCGTTAACCAAACTGACTCTAAACAAATTACTCATAAATCACTCACACAAACCAAATTCCCAATTGTAATAACAACCAATCCACACATTATAATAGCACAACAACCCTCTCTGTCAATAATTTTCTTAAATGTCAATGGACTTGATTCTTCCATTAAAAGGCACTAAGTGTTAAATCAGGGGTAAAAAAAACCCTAGATATCTGCTGCCTGTAGGAAACACTTAAAAGTTCAGGAAAGGGGACCAAAGAGATAGCGTGGAGGTAAGGCATTTGCCTTTCATGCAGAAGGACCGTGGTTCAAATCCCACATCCTATATGGTCCCCTGTGCCTGCCAGGTGTGATTTCTGAGCATAGAGCCAGGAGTAACCCCTGATTGCTGCCAGGTGTAACTCAAAAACAAACAAACAAAAAAAGTTCAGGATAGGCACAGGCTGAGAGTAAAAGGATGGAAATCAATTATATATTAAATATATATATATATGTTAAATCAATTATACAGGGCACTGGAAAACAATAAAATCTGGAACAGCCATACTGATATCAGACCAAATTTCATTCAACCTCAAAAAAGTACTCAGAGACAAAGATGGACACTACTTATTGATCAGAGGAACATTAATCAAGAAGTACTAACTTGGCGGCGGTGGCGCTAGAGGTAAGGTGTCTGCCTTGCAAGCGCTAGCCAAGGAAGGACTGAGGTTTGAACCCCTGGCATCCCATATGGTCTCCTCAAGCCAGGGGCAATTTCTGAGCGCTTAGCCAGGAGTAACCCCTGAGCATCAAACGTGTGTGGCCCGGAAAAAAAAAAGTACTAACTCTAATAAACATTGCATAAAAAACATAATAAACATTGGTGCATAACCAATGTTGAGCCAGCAAAAGATGTAAGGCCTTTGCTCACAAACCTGGAGAAACATGTGGGTGGAAATGTGATAGTAGTGGTATATTACAACACACTATTCTCTTCACTAAACAGATCCACTAAGCAGATCACTATCAAAGGCATAAGAGCCCTAAATGAGAAACTAGAAGAACTAGGACTAATGAACTTATACAGTGCCCTCCATCCTCAGAAAGAGGAAAGCACATTATTCTCAAGAGCAAATGTAACCTTTTCTAGGGTAGACCATGCCTTAGAACACAAATTTAACTTACATAAAATTAAAAATATAGGAATTATGCCAAGCTCCCTATCAGACCACAATGCAACAGAGATCAAGATAGACTGAAAAAAGATGTGCAGAGTCATCCTCTGTCTCTTAGGCCAAGAGACTTTCCTTTCTACTTTCCCCCAATATTTACTGTGCCTATTAAAAAAAAAAAAACTTAACATACCTGCCCCTTCCCATTTTCTCTTTCTCTCTTTTTTTCTTCTTTTAATCTTTTAATTTTATTTATATTTACAGCTTCTAGACAGAGGCTCCCACCTGCCTTTTTCTTTAAGAGCCACAGAACATGAATCATCTTATTCTGCCTCATATTTCTACAAAATGAGAAAAAAGGTGGATGGGATCCAAGGGCCAAGGAGTCTCAGAAGCATTGAGTGGAAATAAAAAATGGTCATACCTAAATACTCAAACCAAAGTAAACAATAATAGAATCAAGAGACCCAAACTATAACAAGCAATCCACAAAAAGAACCTGTTCCACTAGCAGTCCAAAGGGATAAGGGAGGTCTGGGATGCATGCTGGGAACTATAGTGGAGAAAGGTCAACACTGATGGTGGGAATGGCCCTAATTTACTGTCACTGTGTACTTGAAATACAACTGTCAAAGACTTGTAATTCACATTGGTCTCAATAAAAAATTTTAAAAAAATGTTATAATATGGGGCCTGATAAATAGCACAGCAGTTGGGTGTTTGCCTTGCATGCAGCCTAACCCAGGATGGACGATGGTTCAAATCCAGGCATCTTATATGGTCCCCCAAACCTGCCAGGAACGATTTCTGAGAACAGAGTCAGTAGTAACCCCTGAGCATCACCGGATGTGGCCACCCAAAAACATACACCAAAAATGTTATAACTTGAAATGATCTGCAAATTGTAACTGATTTATTTAGCAGAGCAGAAAAACTGGGCCTCAGGAGAAAGGCACCCCAGAGACCCCTGGTATCTCTAGTGGAAGTTAGGGGTGATGCTAATACAAATGATCAGTAGAAAATGTGAGGAGCCTGAGAGATAGTACAGCCTTATATGGGGCTGACTCTTGCTCCATCCCCAGCATCCCATGTGGTCTCAGAGCCTGTCTGAAGTGATTCCTGAGTATAGATCCAGGAGTAATTCCTGAGGACTGACTCAAAAAAATGTAAGTCTGTGAGAATAATTGACTTTCCCCAGTCCAAGCCCTTCTCTGGGGTAGTGCATTGGCCCCAGTTCTACCCCAGCAGAGAAGTGGGTTTTAATCTATCCAGAGACTCTCAAGAGGGGCTTCAAAAATGAACTGAAGATGAGCAAGGGGATTAACTCAAACTTACTTCCTGAAATAGGGGCCTCCTACCTGCCACTCCCAAGACACCAGTGGGCAGCCCTACTCCTTCCTCTGACTCCTGGGTAGAAGAGTAGAAAAGTTTTCCTGGTGCAAAGAGACAAAATCAAAAGAAATTTTAGGTTTATTTCTCTCCTTCCTCCCCCAAGTAAGGATCCCTGATCACTAGGGAAGTCCAGTAGATGCCAAGCTTAGAATTTCTTATTTTTTCAGGTAACATATATTTGTTTTAATCAATGTTTCATATTTCTGAGGTGGAAGCTAATGAGTAGACTATGAATCATGTGATAGTTCTAATTTTAATTTTTGTTTGTTTTTCTTTTTTTTAATTTTATTTTGTTGAATCAATTATGATGAACAGTTGAATTTGAAATATACAATGAGTCAGGTCCCTTCCAGTCACCACTGTCAACCTTCCTTCACCAATGTCCCCAGAGTTCATCCTATACCACCCTTTGCCCTCATACATGCCAGTATAACTGACTCCTTTAAGGTTAGATTCTTTAATATAGGTTCCTTGATTCTATTATCATTGACTTTGGCTTGGATATTTAGTTTTGTCCTTATTTATTTCCCCACTAGTGCATCTGAGACCACTTTGCCCCTGGACCCCAGACTTTCTTTGATCCTTTCTTCTTAGTTTATAAGAAAATGTGGGAATATGTGGCAAAATAAAGTAATCCGTGTCCCAAGATTCTATGAAAAAGGTAGGATCTGCAACTAAAAGTATAAAAAAATTTAAAAATCCAATTAATAAAAACTGTGTGACAGGTTGGGTTTTTTGTTTTTGTTTTTTGTTTGTTTTGATTGTTTGTTTGTTTTTGCATAGGCACAGCAAAACATGGGGGAAATAGGAAGAAAAAAACCTTTGGTCTAAAAGCAGGGAGATCTTATCCATGAAGCAACCTGACATAAGACCAACTACAGGCTCCAGGAATACTAAATAAATTGTCACCCCAAAGTCTTTCTTTGTGGTACCGGTATAAGTTCTTCACAGTCATGGTTGTTGCAGTCAGGTTTCTGTAGTTAGAGATTCTGGGTTTTGTACAGGTGCTATGTTGAAGTCAGGGTGGCATGGGGTGTCTTCTGGATTCATCTCACCATTAGGTGGCAATGCAGAGAACCCTGCTCTGAAAGCAGGTTGTTGCTGTTACCAAGTTCTCACAGTGTCATATGAACTCACTCTGGAGCAAGTTGATGCCTGGGCAGCATTAGGCTGTCCCTGGTAGAAGATCAAATCCTGGTGTTGGTGTAGAAAACCATGCTTGTTCCATAGATGTATCCAAGGTTCAAGTGTGAATGGCCAATGTCTGATCTTCTGGAGTCTAAGCCTAGTTACTATGACAAGTGTTCAGGGTATAAGACCCCACTGCAATATAAAATTTATGTGTTCTAGGGGGCTGGAGAGATAACACAATAGTAGGGCATTTTCTTTGTATGTTGTTGACTCTGGATGGACCCAGGTTTGATTCCCTTCATGCATCCCATATGGTCTCTCGAGATTGCCAGGAGTTATTTCTGAGCACAGAGCCAGGAGTAACCACTGAGCGCCGCTGGGTGTGGTTCAAAAACCAAAAATAGCTCTCCTCTCCTCTCT